>QNQO01010417.1:0-125639 GCA_003290165.1 Berberis thunbergii | reverse complement strand
TCACTCCTGAAAATCTATAAGTTGATTTCATAGTGAAAACTTCTTTGGTCTCATGCTTCCAAATAACACATCTTGCTCCTCTGAATGTCTAATGGGAGGTTCCAGAATAGCCCATAACTACCTATTGGGGGAAAATTTCTATAATAGGTTGATCTCACACCTTTTGTCCATCTTCTTCTATAATAATAAGGTCATTTACAGAGTCAACAGAGAGCGGGTATTCAGAGGCACAAAGTCTCTTAGAAGAACAAAATCAAACAACATGAGTCCTCCCACATATTGAACGACTCCCCATTTGCTACCGTCCATAGTAAGCCCTTCTTTAGAGTATTGAACATTTTCCCAAACTCCTCCAACAAAGGAAGACCTCAAAATAGTGAAAGAGGCTTGGAAAATGCTACAGTTTTTTAAATAGTTGGATTTGAGGAGTGTTGAACATAGGTCATTTGGTCGCACCAAAATTCTGACCACCATTTTGGACAACAGGGCAAGATTTTTTTGGTTTAGACAGCTGAATATTTACCATGTCCATATTTTTTGGTGCCGACTATATCCCAATTAACAAGAAAAGAGGCTTTACTGTTTTTTGTTCCCCTCCACAAAAACATCCTATTTAAAGAGTCAAACTTTTTGAGAATAAAAGTAGGGAACGTGAAAGATTGCATAGGATAGATGTGGATGGAAGACACACCGATTTAATGAGAGTCGTTCTACCAGCTTGGGACAAGAGTTAACACTTCCAACCCGCTAGGTACTTTTTGACCATATCCACCAAATAATTGAAGTCTTGAGTTTTGTTTCTTGCGAGAGTACAGGGAAGACCCAAATATTTTTCTTTTTTGTTTACTCTCTCATACCCATCACCCTTAAAATCATGCGATGGTGTCTATGGTGGACATTGGGGGTAAACAAATAGAAGATTTATCAAAATTAATCAGTTGGCCAAATATGGCAGAGTAATCCTTAAGGATTTCCTTCACTCTGTGACATTGATCAAAAAAAGCTTTGCAGAAAAGGATGAGGTCGTCTGCAAACATAAGGTGATTGATAATAGGGGACGACCTTCTTGCTTTAAATTAATTAATATCTCCACTAACTTGAGTTTTATCATCATTCTGAAAAGTGTCTCAACAAAAACGATGAATAAAAAAGGGAGAGAGGGCCCCCTTGTCTAATTCCTCTGCTTGGTTTGATAAAAACATCAGGTTCCCCATTGATGAGAACATTATAGCCACTGAGAAGAGACTAGAATGAAGTAGACTGCACCAATCACTGGAGATGCCCAAAGCAAAAAAACCTCCAGAAGAAACCCTATCATAAGCTTAGCCATATCAATCTTGATGTTGATACAACCATTTTTTTTATTCTAATTTTTTAAACTGATGCATCATTTCTGAACAGCCCCCGTATTATCCCCAATCAGATGCTCAGGTAGCAAGGCCACTTGAAAAGGAGATATGAATTTAGGGAGAAGGACTAGTTGGTTTGCTAAGATTTTTGAGAAAATTTTGTAGCAAATGTTGCAAAAACTGATGGGTTTGAAGTGAGATTTGAGTAGGATTGGACGTTTGGGAATAAGGGTTATGTATGTGAAATCATCTTTTATTTTATTCCAGTACTTTTTGAAAAAAATTGCTTGAAAATCATCCAGCCGGGAGCTTTTAGATTACCAAGGGACTTAAGTGTATTCCAAATCTCCTCATCCCCTTGTATAGAAATGAGAGCATTGTTTTCCTCATTACTAATGCACGACTGAAAAATTTGAAGAATTTTTGAGTCAGTGGTTGATTCAAAAGATGTGTAAATGTCTTGAAAGTAATCTTTGATGATGGTTGTCATACATTTTCTGTTGGAAACCCACTGACCTTCCGTGTTTTTTAGTTTAGAAATGAAATTCTTTTTCCTTCAATATGGTGGAGGTATGGAAAAACTTATTAATATTATCCCCAGATGAAACAGTATTGTTTCTAAAATGTTGTTTCCAATAAAATTCCTCCCGGATAAGGAGTTCCTCAAGGAAATTATTGAGAGTAACCAATTGGAGGGTGTTTTGATCTGTGATAGGAAAGCAAGTAATTGATCAATCTGATTTTATTATACCCTTCATGAGATGGAAAATGTTACCAAAATGTTCCTTATTCCATAAAGAAGATTATGTCTTAGCTTATGGAGTTTATTGAGGAGCTCCTACGGGAGGTTAAGTTGAGTAGATAATTCAGAGGTATTAGTCCACACGTCTTCCACTAAATTTTGACACGTTAGATCTTTGGACCACATCTCCAAAAACCTAAAAGGCCTGTTACCCTTGCTTTGGTTGTTGTACTGATCTAGAATGATGGCTCTATGGTCAAAACAATTAGCAAAAATCGAAGATTGGTTTGCAGTTGGAAACAACTGATTCCAATCAATGCACGACAAGGCCCTATCAATTATTTCCCTTACATGGTCTTTTCCTACTCTCTTATTAATCCAAGTGAACTTGACACCCTTTGAAAGAAGGTCACTGATGCCAAAGGCATAAATGCAATTTTGGAGTTTAGAGGATTGTTTCTTATTAATATTCTTGCCTCCTAGTCTTTAGAATAGAGCATAGCGTTAAAATCCCTAAAATTAGCCAGGGAGACAAGATATAAGAGCCCAGACATTGCATGGATTCCCAAAAGCCATTTCGCAACCTATGGTTAGGATTGCAGTATACAAACGACACAGACTAGGGTATAAAAGCATGATAGTCTATAAGAGAAGCATGGATGACTTTGAGATGAACAATAATGTTAATGTTCACATCTTTTCTCTAAAGTAAGGATAATCCTCCAGAGTTACCGACTGATTCAACTACATGACTATGAGCAAAATTAATACTATTTTTTACAAAATTTACACGATGTTTTGATGCTTTAGTTTCCATTAAGAAGATCACATCGGGATTACACTCCTTAATGAGGGTCCTTATAGAATGAATTGTAGAGGAGGAGCCCAATCCCCTACAATTCCAGTAAACAAATTCAGTTCTCTTGGTGGGCTTTTCAGGAGAAGCCACCACTGGAACCTCATCAAAATTTTTAAATGGAAAAATTGTGATTGAGTGAAATACAAATTGTGTGGAGAAAATGTAATATAGTGAAAACAAAGATATGAATGAAAGAACATAAAAGGAATATGAGTATTAAATTAAGTGAATTTTTGGAAAGTAAGAATGTACCTCATTGGATTTGATAAGGAGAGAAGAACATTAGTGCTCTCTCATTCCCCAACGATGGCTCCTCAAAATAACTTCTAGAGTCGAGAGTGTCGGGGAGACCTTTGATGCTTAGCTTTCGCCTTTTGACTGCTATTCCACTTGTTATCATTAACTTTTTCTCCTTATGTTCTTATCTGCCTTTTTGAGTTCCAATTATGGCTGGTCTCCTATTCATCCTTGATATGCTAGCTGGATATCTTTTGCTGAGAAGCACCACTGGTCCCATTTATTGAAAAGCTTCAAATTTTGTGCACCAAGGGGGAGGCAAGTAAGCAATGTGTTATGAAAAACCGCAATTTTTTTGCTTCCTGAACTCAAGTTGTTATCTCTCATTATCACTCTCAATATGTTATCCCACTATCAGATCTCCACCACAAACTGATGGATTAAAGCATGAGGCATTTCAAACCATTATGACTCTTGAGCTGAGAAAGAAATGATGTTGATTGAAGAGCTTGAATCACGCCACTGACGTCGGAGGAGAACGATCCAGATTTCCTCTTTCCTTTTGGGTTCCAGAGAATGATGAGGTAAGAGATTTATTTGGAAATTCTTTATGTTTCCTCCACTACTTGAATGTTTTTAATTTGGGTATAAGGGTATGGTATTGTTTTTTTGTAGGGATTTGAATATTTATGAGTTTGTTTCCATAAATGGACTGCTTGCAATTGGGGCGAATTGGTTTGGTGCTAATTGATTTGGGTGAATTGATTTGGGTAAATTGATTTGGGTGAATTGGGATTGAATGGATTTGGGGCGAATGATAATATGGAAAATTAGGACCAATTGATGGAGAGTTGAAATGGATCATAGATGTATCTTGGGGGCCGAATTTATCTCCTGCTTAGGAGATTGATAAGATGGAGCGATTTCTGTTAAGGGAAAACCCCAATTTGTGAACCTTCATATCTTGAGAGAGTGATGGAGATCATGGCTGAAGTTTACTCCCTCTATTATCTGGTTTGTTTAAGTGGTAGAGACCTCATCTGGTTCCCGTTCCCTGTTGTGACGAGGAGGGTTGTGTAGCGCAGGTAGAGCAAGAGCGCCTAAGTTCTTCGAAGCTCTTATGATTCTTTGGCAGTTTGTTGTACTCATTTTTGTGAGTGCATGGTGAGCTTGTGGTTGGGAAATCTGGCCTAAGCGATTCCTAATTCCCTGTGATGTGGTAATTGTTCTATATCCAATTATGCCCACAATGGGTGACTCTGTGTTTTAGGCCTCCCGCAAAAGAAACAATATAGGAAAACTTTCATATCGAACTAGGACCTCAATGTGTTTACCCTTTTGGAGAAGAAACTCTTGTTCGTTGATGTCGCCTCCATTCTAGTGTCAAGGAAGATTCTAGCTCTTCCAAATAAGTATTTATTTTCAAACCTTTTGGTGAGATCTAGATCCAAAACTTCCCAAGTAGTACTAGCCAACCCTGGATATCTTTCACAGTGAATCTTTCAAGCGAAACTTCGAAGATGAAAGGGTATTTTGACAAAGGTTTTTTTGGCCTTCAAGCATAAGTTGACATAATGAAATTGTTAATCTCCCAGGACCACTGTTTAGAACTCTATCCATATCCTCTTTGTTTTCAAAATTTGAAGGAGAAAAACACATGTATTGAACCAAGTAGTGCTAACTTTTTCAGATAGATTCCACTGCTTGATAAGAGCTTCATGGATGTCCTCACTTTTTCACCTTGGTAGCTGAACGAAATTTTCCAAGCACTATGAGTTGCCAAGCATTAGATGTCCCTTCCTCCTCCTCTGCAAAAGTGAAATTCCTTGGATGTGGTTGGGTACAAGGGCGCCAGATGGGATCGACTGCTTTGAGAGAGTATCATTCTCAAGGAAAATGGGATTAGAAAACTTGTTAGGCTTCATGATGAAATGACAAGAAAAAAAAAGTAGAAAAAATGAGTGTGTATGTGATGATTACTAGAACGAAGTGGTGTTTATGAGAAGAGTTGATACAATAAAAGAAGAAATGAAATCAAAAGAAATTAAGAGAAAGATATCTAAAATAACTTCCTGATTTAATGTGATTGAAAACCCAAACCAAAGATACATGTTACCTTGATTTTAGCCATATCCAACCCCATATTTTGTAGAATATTAATCTTGCTCGTAGAAGTAGCTAATTGGAAGAAGTTGGTGCACTGAGGAAGAAACTCGGAGAGAAACCCTATAAAACAAAAAATAAAAAGAAGCTACACATTTACCTCATCATCATTTATTTGAAGAAGCACCCTTCTGGTATTATAAGTCAAATCTTCATATTAGATGTCTTTTGCTTTCTCATCCACGTTTATATTGCACATATCACCTTTTTTTATGTATAAATTTATTCTTTTGTTAGAGCAATGAACATCCACACACATACACACAACTCTGCCTGTAATACCCGCCTAATTAAATAAATATAAAAGATTTTATTTTGTAAACCCTAATTTTGATGGGTTGTTAGTAAATTGTATTTGGGCTTTTATTTAACTAATGATTTAGGTTTTATTTTGTGATAGAGGGTGGGTGTATTCGAAAAGTTCGGTGGGGGCAAATAGCCATCCACCCTACAAAGAGAAAACCCTATTTTTTTTCTTTCTTGTTATTCTCCTTCTTCTTTTCCCCTTTTCTATTTGAAACTGGAAATCATCAACCAGCGAAATCCCAAATAATATCTCGCCTCTTGCGCAAAACTTAGTTCATGGAGCCCCTCCATCACCTCCACCGTCCCCAACCTAAGCCCTAATCAGCCCATATTCATAGCAAAGAAAATAGAAGAGGAAAACGCCAGAAGTGGTGGTGTGTTCTGTAATCAAGTCTGTTGCAGCTGAGAGAAGTGCTTGTCTGTTGTAGTTGTTTTCAGGTGCAGGATGGATGTGGGAGGAGGAGGTTTGATCTAGATTTGTAATCCTTTACGGTTGATGAAAGCTTGGATACTTACTTTCTAGAGTTAAGACCGATGAGGATAAGCTCGAGAGGAGCTTCAATTGAGTCTCTGGATCGTGATATCCTTTCCATGATTTTTCTCATTTCTGCATAGTCACTTCGATATCGGCTCGCTGCTCCTCTGTCTGCAAATCCTGGTATGATGTCCTCCACACATCTATTTTATTGAAGATGCAATACTGTAAGCAACAAGAGGATTCTTCTGTCGTTTCCAATGTGTCTTCCAGTTCCGGAACCACATTAGAAAAAAAAAGGCTAGAGGAGTGGGCTTTAAAACAACATAGGTTGTCCTTACAGGCTGGTTCAGTTGATGTTTATTAGTGGAACTGTCACTCTGCTGGGGTTGATCAGTGCCGAATGAAGATGGGTTCTTGTGTTTGGATCTTGATGTAGTGTCTGTGACCATGGGTAGGTGTGATGATCTAAAATTGTGGTCTCTGGAGTAATTACTTAGCATGAAAAATTGTGGAGTTAAATGTGGGTCCTTTTCACCTATGTGTTAGGCCATTAGGCTAAATGCGGAGCGTCTCCTTCAAAATCCAATGTGGATTCTTAGGCAGACACATGCTCTTCAGATGAGAAGGGTTTCCATGTCGTAGAATGAGGCATTGCAACCATAGTAAGGATGTGTTGAGATAAATTCTTTCTTGATTGACAAGTTGGAGGGTGTGCATTTTTTGGTTAAGCTGAGGTGATAAATGGATGCAAATAGGTAATTTGGGTTTTAACCGAAAAGGAATGGAGTTGGAGAAAGAGTTGAAATGTTTGTTGTATAGAATCATAGAACAAGGGCGAAGAGGTTCAGAGAAGAGTGATAGTCAAGCTTCGTCGATAGTAGGAGACACCATTAACGTGAATGGAGTCACTAGCGATGCAAAATTGGCTGGGTGACCAAAAGTGTGATGATAATGATGTAGAGATGATGGACTATGTTGTAGTTAATGAAACTGTTTTATCAAGAAAGAGGAAACTAGAGAATCTTTCAGAAATGCAGAATTGGGTATTGGAGATTTCGACGAACCCCTGTGATGCAGAATTGCAGAAGTTTATGGAGCAGAAAGCAAAGGGTTATTGCGTGGATCCGTTGCGAAATCCTTTGCGGTTTGCGATCTCTTCGGTGAGTTTTCTTTTACCCAATTTAGTTTGTTTTATGTGATGGTTTTTGATAGTTATGTGTTGTGTGTTTAATCTACTTTGATTAAAACCTCCTTTTCTTTCTTCCTGATTTTGCCGTTAACTTGGTAGATTAAATTGATGGGATTTGATTACTTTAATTAATTGATTTGAGTGAATGAATGGATACCCATTGTAGTTCACATTGACCTTAGGCAATTTTCAAGGCATTCGGGGCTTTCTAGGTCATCATCATCATTAGAAAAGCATGTGATTGGGTAGGGTTTGTGTAAGACTAAGAAACCCCTGAGTGTTATCATGAAGAGAATTTGGACAAATTGTATCTTATAAGTTAGATCAGATGTTACCACATTTCGGTAGTAAGTGTATGTGCATTTTGGATTTGTCAAATCCCATCGGGTTGAAATTGAAATTCATTATATGTGTATATCTGGTTTATTAAAGTTGGTTGTCAAAGTGTTGTGCCACTATCAGAAATATTTTCTCGTAAATTGTCACAGGCTATATATACATTGCTCATTTGTTAGATGAAATTTCTTAATGAAATAGAAGATGGATTAGGGAAAGTTTTACAAGAATGAAATGAGTCATTTTTGCTTAGTTCCTAATGTATCTCGTTGTCATACACACTTTTGATTATGACCTGGAAGATATTATCTTTGGAGAATTTCTTTGGACCTATTTACATAACTGGCGAGATTGATCTCAATTGCATAACATAAAATAGAAGAAAATTTTCTAGTAATAGATACTGGTTGGAATTTAACTGAGCACTTGTTTTAGCTAGAGTGTTGGTATTGTTATGTGAATTGGTATGCATATTGTTTTTCATATGATGCAAAGAGATGAGATGTGTGAATTGACAATGTGTCAAATATTACTTGTTCCTCAACAGAATGGTGGATACTGTGGTTGATTTATTTATGGTTGACAAAGTGTCACCATAAAAGAGTTTTGAGGATTTATTTATTTTTATGCTCTTTTCCACAACTCCGAAAAAAAAATGTGAAAAGAAAAGAAATTTTTTGTATACAGACTTGCTTGTATATTTGTGATATTATTGGGTATGCAGACTTGCTTGCATATCAGTGTACTTGCCAGTGATCGACCTTCGGGTGAGATGACATGTTCCTCGAGGTGGCACCCCACTTGGAACATGTACACTCCGAATGGTTTCGATGACAAGGGCGGCACACTTGGGTGAGGTGTGTTCGGTGCACCGTTCCATGTGTGTTCGGTTGTACGTGTAGATTTAGGAAGAATGCTTGCCATGGATCGAACTTCGGGTGAGATGACATGTTCCTCGAGGTGGCACCCCACTTGGAACATGTACGCTCCGAGTGGTTTCGAAGGCAAAAGATGCACACTTGGGTGTTCGGCACAGGAGGAGAGTGTGATTGTGGAAAAGTAGCGAGTTTTCTTTTTGTGTATGTGCATGAGTACCTTAAAGAAAGAAACTAAAAGCTCATTCAACCATTGAATGAGAACTACATGTCTTCCTTAAGGTAGAAAGAAAAATGTGTTTGTTTAATATTTCAATAGTAGTCTAATATGATTATGAATTGTATTGTTGTTGCATTTATGAGGATTGATAACTCATAAATTTTATTTATTAGTAATTAAGAATGCATATTTATTTATTAGGATGATAACACCATTGCCTCATTGAGGAACTACCTGATGGTGTGGTTATTTATTGTTTGGTTTATTTTAATGTTATCATGTGCGGATTTATTGATTTTTGGGATGAAGATTTCTCACACCGACTTTACTGCTGACCCGAGTGAGCTTTTGCTTCTTGGGCACATTCCTTTTGGAATGTAGCCATTTAGCCTTTCAGGTTTAGAGATTTTGAACTGCGTACTGGAGTTCAGCTAGTGAGCTAGCAACGTCAGAGTCTCACCGGGTTAGATTTTTTATTTGTGTCAGATGTTTAGTTCATGCTGCTATTTGTTTCTGTGTTATTGAATTCTTACGTCCCGAGTTTTGGGGGAAACGGATAATCCTACGTGGCTTTTGGGATTTTCGTTTCCTTCGAAAATCGGGGCGTGACAGTTTGGTATCAGAGCATTTGGTTAGCCTAGGCTGGGGTAGAGTCTAGGTGATCCTCGAAATGTGGATATGGGAGAGTAGTAGTGTGACTGTCTAGAGATAAAGTGACAAGAGTGAACCTTGAACTTTTAGTATTGTTTCTTTTTCTTCGTGAATCTCGAGATGAGATTTCGGTGACTAACTTATTTTAATGTCAATAGTGGATGACATTATTTTCGTGTCGTTTTTTTTTGTAGTAGTTTGTTATCTTGAATCTTTAGTTAACCCTTTTCGCGAATCTCGGGACGAGATTCTTTTGAGTTGTATATATTGTAACACCCGTACTTTTTCAATGGCAATAAAAATTTATGCAACTAAAATTCAATTGTAATTGTAATTTTTATTTTCAAAAAAAAAAATCTTCTTTCGTTTGACAAGTGGTATTTTTCGAAATTCGCTAAACTTTTTCCTCTACCGAATCTCGGGACAAGATTCTTTTGAGTTGTATATATTGTAGCACCCCGTAATTTGTGTACTTGGTGAAATTTTTTATACTTTTGTGTGATTGTCTTCATTAAATTATGGACATACGTATGAGCTATTTGTTTGTCCATGTGATGTGTAGTTGTTTATTTAAGAATTAATTTCCTACTTACCTTCCTCTACCGAATCTCGGGACGAGATTCTTTTGAATTGTATATATTGTAATACCCGCCTAATTAAATAAATATAAAAAGATTTTATTTTGTAAACCCTAATGTTGATGGGTTGTTAGTAAATTGTATTTGGGCTTTTATTTAACTAATGATTAGGGTTTTATTTTGTGATAGAGGGTGGGTGTATTCGAAAGTTCGGTGGGGGCAAATAGCCATCCACCCTACAAAGAGAAAACCCTATTTTTTTTTTCTTTTCTTGTTATTCTCCTTCTTTTTTTCCCCCTTTTCTTATTCGAACTGGAAACACCATCAACCAGCGAAATCCCAAATAATATCTCGCCTCTTGCGCAAAACTTAGTTCATGGAGCCCCTCCATCACCTCCACGTCCCCAACCTAAGCCCTAATCAACCCATATTCATAAGCAAAGAAAATAGAAGAGGAAAACGCAAGAAGTGGTGGTGTTGTTCTGTAATCAAGTCTGTTGCAGCTGAGAGAAGTTGCTTGTTGTTGTAGTTGTTTTCAGGTGCAGGATGTGGGAGGAGGAGGTTTTGATCTGGATTTGTAATCCTTTACGGTTGATGAAAGCTTGGATACTTACTTTCTAGAGTTAAGGACCGATGAGGAGAAGCTCGAGAGGAGCTTCAATTGAGTCTCTGGATTGTGATATCCTTTCCATGATTTTCTCATTTCTGCATAGTCACTTCGATATCGCTCTCTGCTCCTCTGTCTGCAAATCCTGGTATGATGTCCTCCACACATCTATTTTATTGAAGATGCAATACTGTAAGCAACAAGAGGATTCTTCTGTCATTTCCAATGTGTCTTCCAGTTCCGGAACTACATTAGAAAAAAAAAAGTCTAGAGGAGTGGGCTTTAAAACAACATAGGTTGTCCTTACAGGCTGGTTCAGTTGATGTTTATCAGTGGAACTGTCACTCTGCTGGGGTTGATCAGTGCCGAATGAAGATGGGTTCTTGTGTTTGGATCTTGATGTAGTGTCTGTGACCATGGGTAGGTGTGATGATCTAAAATTGTGGTCTCTGGAGTAATTACTTAGCATGAAAAATTGTGGAGTTAAATGTGGGTCCTTTTCACCTATGTGTTAGGCCATTAGGCTGAATGCGGAGCTTCTCCTTCAAAATCCAATGTGGATTCTTAGGCAGACTCATGCTCTTCAGATGAGAAGGGTTTCCATGTCGTAGAATGAGACATTGCAACCATAGTAAGGATGTGTTAAGATAAATTCTTTCTTGATTGACAAGTTGGAGGGTGTGCATTTTTTGGTTCAGCTGAGGTAATAAAATGGATGCAAATAGGTAATTTGGGTTTTAACCGAAAGGAATGGAGTTGGAGAAAGAGTTGAAATGTTTGTTGTATAGAATCATAGAACAAGGGCGAAGAGGTTCAGAGAAGAGTGATAGTCAAGCTTCGTCGATAGTAGGAGACACCATTAACGTGAATGGAGTCACTAGCGATGCAAAATTGGCTGGTGACCAAAAGTGTGATGATAATGATGTAGAGATGATGGACTATGTTGTAGTTAATGAAACTGTTTTATCAAGAAAGAGGAAACTAGAGAATCTTTCAGAAATGCTGAATTGGGTATTGGAGATTTCGACGAACCCCTGTGATGCAGAATTGCAGAAGTTTATGGAGCAGAAAGCAAAGGGTTATTGCGTGGATCCGTTGCGAAATCCTTTGCGGTTTGCGATCTCTTCGGTGAGTTTTCTTTTACCCAATTTAGTTTGTTTTATGTGATGGTTTTTGATAGTTATGTGTTGTGTGTTTAATCTACTTTGATTAAAACCTCATTTTCTTTCTTCCTGATTTTGCCCTTAACTTGGTAGATTAAATTGATGGGGTTTGATTACTTTAATTAATTGATTTGAGTGAATGAATGGATACCCATTGTAGTTCACATTGACTTTAGGCAACTTTCAAGGCATTCGGGGTTTTCTAGGTCATCATCATCATTAGAAAAGCATGTGATTAGGTAGGGTTTGTGTAAGACTAAGAAACCTCTGAGTGTTATCATGAAGAGAATTTGGACAAATTGTATCTCATAGGTTAGATCAGATGTTACCACATTTCGGTAGTAAGTGTATGTGCATTTTGGATTTGTCAAATCCCATCGGGTTGAAATTGAAATTCATTATATGTGTATGTCCGGTTTATTAAAGTTGGTTGTCAAAGTGTTGTGCCACTATCAGAAATATTTTCTCGTAAATTGTCACAGGCTATATATACATTGCTCATTTGTTAGATGAAATTTCTTAATGAAATAGAAGATGGATTAGGGAAAGTTTTACAAGAATGAAATGAGTCATTTTTGCTTTGTTCCTAATGTATCTTGTTGTCATACGCACTTTTGATTATGACCTGGAAGATATTATCTTTGGAGAATTTCTTTGGACCTATTTACATAACTGGCGAGATTGATCTCAATTGCATAACATAAAATAGAAGAAAATTTTCTAGTAATAGATACTGGTTGGAATTTAACCGAGCACTTGTTTTAGCTTGAGTGTTGGTATTGTTATGTGAATTGGTATGCATATTGTTTTTCATATGATGCAAAGAGATGAGATGTGTGAATTGACAATGTGTCAAATATTATTTGTTCCCCAACAAAATGGTGGATACTATGGTTGATTTATTTATGGTTGACAAAGTGTCACCATAAAAGAGTTTTGAGGATTTATTTATTTTTATGCTCTTTTCCACAACTCCGAAAAAAAAATGTGAAAAGAAAAGAAATTTTTTGTATACAGACTTGCTTGTATACTTGTGATATTATTGGGTATGCAGACTTGCTTGCATATCAGTGTACTTGCCAGTGATCGGCCTTCGGGTGAGATGACATGTTCCTCGAGGTGGCACCCCACTTGGAACATGTACGCTCCAAATGGTTTCGATGGCAAGGGCGGCACACTTGGGTGAGGTGTGTTCGGTGCACCGTTCCATGTGTGTTCGGTTGTACGTGTAGATTTAGGAAGAATGCTTGCCATGGATCAAACTTCGGGTGAGATGACATGTTCCTCGAGGTGGCACCCTACTTGGAACATGTACGCTCCGAGTGGTTTCGAAGGCAAGAGAGGCACACTTGGGTGAGGTGTGTTCGGCACCGGAGGAGAGTGCGATTGTGGAAAAGTAGCGAGTTTTCTTTTTGTGTATGTGCATGAGTACCTTAAAGGAAGAAACTAAATGCTCATTCAACCATTGAATGAGAACTACATATCTTCCTAAAGGTAGAAAGAAAAATGTGTTTGTTTAATATTTCAATAGTAGTCTAATATGATTATGAATTGTATTGTTGTTGCATTTATGAGGATTGATAACTCATAAATTTTATTTATTAGTAATTAAGAATACATATTTATTTATTAGGATGATAACACCATTGCCTCATTGAGGAACTACCTGATGGTGTGGTTATTTATTGTTTGATTTATTTTAATGTTATCATGTGCGGATTTATTGATTTTTGGGATGAAGATTTCTCACACCGGCTTTATTACTGACCCGAGTGAGCTTTTGCTTCTTGGGTACATTCCTTTTGGAATGTAGCCATTTAGCCTTTCAGGTTTAGAGATTTTGAACTGCGTACTGGAGTTCAGCTAGTGAGCTAGCAACGTCAGAGTCTCACCGGGTTAATTTTTTATTTGTGTCAGATGTTTAGTTCAAGCTGCTATTTGTTTCTGTGTTATTGAATTCTCACGTCTCGAGTTTTGGGGGAAACGGATAATCCTACGTGGCTTTTGGGATTTTCGTTTCCTTCGAAAATCGGGGCGTGACACTGCCCCTATCCTTGTATCTTAGTTCCTAGCCAATCACGGTGAAAAAACAACTAGGGATGGGATGGGATGAGATGAACCCATCTCTATCACATCCCATTCATTCGGGATCGGGACGGGACGAGATAGACCTCATCCCGACCTCGTGTTATCTCAAACGGGATTGGGACGGGACGGGATGAACACGTACTAAATAGTCCTCCAATAAAAAAATAACAAAAAGAGTTTTATCTCACATTACTCATACACCAATAATGTTAAATTTATACACATATAACTTACATCATAAATAATAATAGATATTAAATAAAAAAATATTAAACTTTTTTGGAAGGCAAATAAATATTAAATTTCGTTTAGAATTAATGATTCAATTCATTTAGATTTCATATAGAATTTCATCTTACATTGATTTAATTTCAACATATCCTAAACTTTAATTTAGAAGAGTATTTTGATTAAAATTAATAATAATAAATATTAAATATATAAATTTGAGACGGGACGGGATCGGGATGAGTTTGATCAATCCCAAAATGACCCAAAAAAAATTGGGACGGGACGGGTTCGGGATCGCGGGATGGAATGCCCACCCCTAAAAACAACTACCATACTTGAAACTTGCAAATTCAAAAGTACCCCTTCCATCATCCATTAATTGTCGGGGAAGGTGCAATATCATCATGGCCCATTGCAATTGGCACCAACAAAGCAAGTACCACAAGTTAAGGTGGCAACATCATCGTTGATTTACAAGCTGATTCTGGCTTGACTAAAGTTTTGCTTTGTGATTATGTCCTAATGTAATGGATAATTATATGATTTTTGTCTTTTTTTTCTATTGTAGAAATATAAAGCACAAATCACTTGCAAGCATATCTAAAACAGTAGGAAAAAACAATAAGGGGAAAAGGAGAAGAAACAACAATTGTTAAACTCCCTACAACAAGAAACGAAAGGGAATAAACATAAATGGATGAAATGATGGGGAAAAGCTTTCATGTGGTCAGAAGCAAAATGGAAAGGAGCATACATGTAGTGATAATGAAGGAAATAATAAAAAAAGGTAAATCCTCTCAACTTTCTTTTCCTTGGCTTTTTGTCTCAAATTGTGACCCCATGGTGCCAAATGTAGAAAGACAGTTAAATATGAAACGGTTAGTTTCTTAAATACACAAACAATTGATGACCTTGCATTGTCCATTATAAAAAATAGTGATTCTATGTGTCGAGGGAAAGGGCGAGGTAACCAGCGAGGAAAAGGAGGTGGCGGGGGGTGAACCGTTCACCCCCTCGAGATGCGCGCGCCAAAAACATCTCGAGGGGGTGAACGGTTCACCCCCGCCACCTCCTTTTCCTCGCTGGTTTCCTCGCTCTTTCCCTCGACATTTAGAATTTCCCTATAAAAAAACCACTAGAGCCGCTTTAAGGTAACTACCCTAGTCTCTATTTTCAATTGCCATTACCTACGCAAGGTTTGATTAAAAATGGGTAACTTCTTCAACCCATCAACTCACACTCATTGAACGTCTCATTTTATAATGGGTAAAAATATTGTTTGTAAATCAAACACCCCTGCTAGTGGTGAGGGTTTTTACCAATTGAGCTCTACCGCCCACAAAAGGCATCACTGCTAATACGAGGAAGACATCTATTTTATTCTTTGATTCTCGGTTCATTCACTTTCAAAATGCTCATATACATCAAAGCATGGATAAATCCCAACCTATTACATGGTCCAATAATACTTGCATGATTTTCGCCTATTTTTTTATTTTTGCCAAGATCTAGTGTCCAGGTTCGTTGTACATTCAAAACTCTGACTCTTTCCGTCATGTAAGATACATGTAGCTCATAGGTGGTACATGTTGTCCACATGTTAAGGATTATTAAAAGCAGACCCGATCCTGAATAGATCAGAACCATTTGGTGAATCAGCCCTCCAAAAAAATTGACATTTCATGGCCCATAAATGTTTAATAATTTTTTTTAAAATTTATTTGGTGCTTAGCTAGTAATTATTTACCATAATTGTGCCTAGTGTGCCGTGTTCAAACCCTACTCCCCTGTACTTGGTTTTGATTTTTTTAGTTGTTGATAGGGCGCACTTATCAAGCCTGGTCTCTAAAATCTCAAGGCCAACCTGACCAAAAATACCCTTACATGTTATTAGCCAATAATTTAAAAAAGAAATTTCCATGTTTAATTTATGAGATTCGTTGAGTTAGAAGATATTAGAGCTGATGATGGCTTCATTCTAAGATGAGAGTTGTTATTAGGCCTGACCCTAAGCATATCGAAACCATTCGAGTAGTCACACCCCATCCATGGTCGAGATGTAGAGACCCCTAAATATCATTCAGCTATGTATTCGACATGCCCTAGATTTTATAACTTAGTTTTGTTGCTAAAATGGTTGGGAGTAGTTTGTTAGTGCAAGGTTGCAGGTTTGAGTTGTTTTCAGTGCATACTTCATCTACTATTTTCATTCCTTTTTAAGGTGGACATGAACATAACCACGTCAAGTATGACTCTGTTGTAAGATGAAATTGCTATAGTTGGCACGTATCAGAGTCGAGACTACTTTGTTTTGATACGAGGAGCATGCAACATAACTACTCAGACGTGTTAATGTCTATTAATCAATAATCTCATAAGGTAAAAACCTTTATGCTTACTTTATGAGATTTACTGGGTCACAAGGTACGTTTGCAAATAAGTTTCTAGTTTTTCATTTGCCACATTACATTAAGTGTAAATAAAAATAAAAATAAAAATAGAGAAACTCAGCTAATCAATTTAATGAAATATAAAATCAATTACCAAATTAGTATACTTATGTAGCTAGGGGTAGGTATTTATAATTTTGATGCATTCAAAATTCGTTCTCTTGCAAGTATGTAGATTGCCAAAGACCACCTTTTTGGTGGACGAAGGCACTCCAATGCTTAAGTTAGTAACTAAGTTGGAGGTGGAGATAAATTTGGACAGAACTCAATTAAAGTTACATACATTTGTCGAATGTTCATTTTACCTTATATAATGGTCGTTGTTAATTCCCTGTGTGACTTAAGCATGTGAGGCGCAACTAGAGAAGATGTTCCTCGTAAAGGTCTCCTTATTTATGAAGATACATTCTTGGAGTCGTAACTCCCTCCACGATTTTTTTTCTCTGTAACGTTCCTATTCTTCAAGGGAGAACTTTATCGGGCTTGGATTTGGGCATTTAACTATGGTTTATTCTAGCAGGCCTTGTTTGGGATTTTATGACTGGATTCGCCTTTTTTTGGTTTTATGAATTGGCCTGGTTTTGGGATACTTTATCCTCGTGATGGATGATTCCTGTCACGTGTGCAACTGCTTTATCAGTCTTATTTGTTGTTTCATTGGCTACTCCCCCTTTAGTTAGTGGGTATACTGACGTGGAAACTAACTCGACGATGGTTAGACTTTTGATTTCATCATTGCCTTGCATTTAATGCTGTTAGCATCTTTTTGTGGGTTGGTATCCCGATCTCTTGTTTTTCATTCATTTTCGCGCGTATTTTGGGATTTTGTGCAGTCATCATATCTCGCACGTTGTCCTATGAGTAGTCTTTTCGTTGCTCGGTTCTATAAAAAGAGGCATGATTGATTTGTTTATCTCTTTATGCTATCTTTGAAATTAGGGCTTATTCTTCTCTCTTCTCTCTTCCTTTTCACTTTCCTTGCTCATCCATTCCTTTACTATGTTTGCCGACAATATACTACACGGCGAGGCGCTTGCTGTTTGTGAAGCTTACTTCTCGCTCAAGAAAGTTTCTTAGGCAAGTTGGACAATGTTCATTTCGATTATGATTTTCCATTCGACCATAGTCCTTGTCGTCCAAAGACTAGGTATATTGCATTCTGTCCGTGCATGTTCCTGTCCGACCTTTGATTCCCAGCTTTAGAGTTATTTTTGGAATATCTAGATTTTTGTGGGCATTCCTCCTACTCAAATGGGTCTTAATGGTTGGATTGTTATGGTTTCTACTTATGCAAGAGCCACTCTCTCTGCATTGCCTTGATTGTTAGGGTTCTGCATTCGGTAGTTGGTCTACTGGTTACCAGGACATTTGCTTCTTCCATTCTCCTGTCTATTTTGGGAAGCTCAATGATGACATCACAGACTGGTCAAGATTCTGGCTTTATGCTTCTGTCAGCTTTGGCTACTTCAAATTGCTAGGTTATCAGATTGTTCGGCCCGTTCCGATTCCCTAACAAACAGAGGGATCTGCAGTTAATTGTGAAGGAGCAGATGATCAATGACCATTTCTTGAAGCTTCCTATGGTTCCCGTGGAGGCATTTCTCTCTGCGAACATCATGGAGCTTAATGGCTTGTGCACTATGAATGAGGAGGAACAAATTTTGCTTATTGAATCTCGAGCTGAAAAGATTGCTATCCGCGTTCCTCCCGTTGGTGTTAATGATGCTAGCATTGATGGAGAACTAAGCTCGGGCAAGGATGTTACGGATCTCAATGCTCCTGTTAGCATTGGTGTTGCTAGCCCGACTTCCAGGAAGGGGAAGCTTCTGAGGCTTGCCAGCCCGTCAAAGCAATTGTTGATAAGTCCTGGTCGTGTTTCAAAGAAGAAACAACTTGTTGGTTCTACTCGTGGTACTGTTTGGATTGCTCCTCGTTCGAGTTCCTCTGATAAGGAGGTTGTGAAGAAGGATCACTTATCCCTTGAGGAGGTCAAGATATGAACTTGGCACTAGAGAGGAACAATAAGGAAATTACTCGTCCGTTGGACGATAATAAAAGAGGCTTCATTCTGCCTATGGTGTGCCCAACGTTATTGAATGGTTTAATGATGACCCTCGAGTTATCGATGACAAGATGCTCTAGCTGGTGGTGGAATAGTCTAAGGAGGTCACTGACCATGGTCAGAGTTTTGAGGTTCTTCCTCCTCGATCTCCTTCCATTCCTGTCGATGATGCGGTGAGGTTCTTAGTTTCTTCTCCCACTCATCTGGATTCTTCTTTTCCTGCCACTACTACTTGTTCTACTCCTGCTATGACCACTTCGCAGCGAGAATGCAATAGTGGTTTTTCTGTTATCATCGTTGTTTCACCTATTTTTTCGGCCATTGCGGGTGGTTTCTTTGTGCTTTCGGATCCTCGTGTCCTTCATCCACGGATTAGTTGGAAGGAGCCCAACCAAGAAGACATCCATATTAAGTCAAATGGGAAGTTTTGTTGGTTTACTCAGCTTGACGTGCAGGATGGTGCGCGTAGGTTGATCAATGAATGGCATAAGCGGGCAATGGAACGACCTTCAATGCCTATGCTGGATCCTATCACTCATCTCAACTATGGTCTAAAGCAGATAATGGGCAGGATGAATACCTCAATTATGTTGGGTTGATGGGGTCGGAGTATAGGGGTGGTCGTGGCCAGGTGGTTGTTTTTAGAGGAAGTTGGCGGCACTGTTATTGGTGTTTTCTCATGTCCTTCGTCAGTTTGACGTGGTGAAAGCGCAGTGTGTCGAGCAGGAGAGGGCAGCTATGGCTGCTCTGGCCTCTCTGAGGGAAGTGGAAGTTGTGTGAGATCGATCTCCTGCGGAGCTTGAGTCTTCGACGACCGCTTTGGACAGGGTTCACGTACGATTCGACGAGTTGGAAGAGGAGTTGTCTGTCAAGAAAGCTGACCATGATGAGGCCTTGCATTATGTTATTGAGAAATCTATCAGTTATAGGATTGTTGAGGGGTGGGTGGAGGAGTTAGTAATCATGCTCGATGAAGTTAAGTATGATATATCCGCCATGCTGACCACCACCGAAGGACAACTTATTTCAACTAAGAATGATCTTGCAGCAACAAAAGACAAGCTGAGGATTGCGGAGATGGAAGATTGGAAGAGAATTGTTGTTGGACTGGTTGAGCTTCTCGACCATATCGATGTGCTTGGCGTTGGTTAGTCCGAGTATCGTTATCTGGTCGATCAAGCCTTCGAGAATGAAAATGGTGAGGAAGGTATTCCGGATCCCCAAGCGATCTTGTAGATGAAGAACCATCATTCCCTCGCTTTTTTTGATCTGGTTCCATCACCTACTCTCGTTGTTGAAGGGAGAACCTCATCTCTTCCCACCACTGGCATTGTTGCCTCTTTTCATCAAACGTTTTTGCTGCTTCTACTATTCTTTTTCTGAATGTTCTATTTTCTTCTCCGGATGTGACAGAGTGACTTTATGAATGAAAAACCTTTCCTTTTGACAATGTTGTATTGCCTTTTATATTATTTTCCGCTTTGCATGTTTTCTCTTTGAAGTCATGATTCGTCTTGGGTCATTTGTGTTGACTCATTGTATATGATAAGTGTACTTGCCTCATTCACCATACTCTGGCAATTTAGGCTTATTCGTATTTCTGTTTTTGCATTTGTTTGTTGACCATCCAAGAATTTTCTTTTTTTGGTCTTGTAAATTGAGGGATTTTTCTCGTTCAAATCTTCGCGCATTCGTTTCGTGGTCGGGTGTGTTGGTTTCTCCAGTAGGTCTTGGCTTGTATGCCAATGTGTTTCATTCCAAAGTATTGGTTGGTTTTGTGAGTGAATTGGCTTGTACATTTTTACTTTTAAGTCCGCTGTGGTTGTTGAAGTAAGTCGTCTTGATTTTATGTCGTGGTACTTCGTTGGTCCGACGGATTAGTCAACCCGAAGTTTATTTGAGTAAGTTGATTTGTTCGTCCCAACTTTTACTTGGTTGGTTTAACGCATTCGTCAACTTGAAGTTTATTTGAGTTGTTCATCCCAACTTTTACTTCGTTGGTCTGACGCTTTAGTCGACCCAAAGTTTATTTTAGTAAGTTGACTTGTTCGTCCCAACTTTTACTTCATTGGCCTGACGCATTAGTCGACCCAAAATTTATTTTAGTAAGTTGACTTGTTCGTCCCAACTTTTACTTCTTGGTTGATCAGACTAGAAGTTTTGCGTCTGACCTATACGTTCTGACCTTTTGTTAGTGGTTTGATATGCCAATTGTTTCTCATTGTCTGGTTTTAATGATTCAATTTAATTCTTGGGCATAAGATGGAGAGTTTTGAACTCGGAGTTTTATTGATAACCCCATTTCGGGTGTTTAACAACCTATAATAGTAGTAGTCATTTTTCTCATAAAGTTGCACTATGTTGTAGAGTTTGCATTGCATCTTTTTTTTTTATTTTACTGTAGCTTGATTTGTTCTGTCTTGAGTGGTATTAACTTGTTCTTTGTGATTTCTTTCTTCATGATTCTCTATAGTTTTGTTGTTCGCATATTGTTGTCGTGAGGTAGCCATTAAATTTAAACTAGGAATGCTTTTTGATCGAATCACTGGGTATGTGCATTTGACAGGTTGATTCGGCCGAGCAGAATAGAATGTAGCCCCGAATTGTCCAATCATGCTCACATCAGTACCTGCTGCCAGGGATTCATTCATCAAGTCAATTTTGTCTGCGTCAATTTTGTTTTCGATAATGTAGGAGGTGTTGTTTGCCTTTTCATGATAATGTGGGTCAAGCTTGTATTTGTTAGTAAGGTATTCGGACTATGTTAGTTGGTTGGCCCCCATTTGAAGTGCAAATTTATCTGCGCTCCTCGTTGTGAGTTGTCGTATTGGTTATCTGGTCCCATTTGATGGCTTTGGCGCTCCTGTTTCGATATAAATCAGCTCGAGTGAGTGATGTTATTGGTCGTTTCTTCGGTTGGCTTGACTATTTGCTTCCTTCAGTTATGTATTCTAGGGCGTATATCAATTCTCTGGGTTGTTCTTTTGATCCCGCAATGGTATCCACCTTTTCTTTCCCCTTGGGTTGTTTATCAGGCAACCCGATGAATTCGCCGAGTCGCCTTCTTTGAACCCCATGCTCAATTTCATCTTTCAGGTTATAGCAATCTTCGGTGTCGTGTCCTTGATTAGGGGTGGGCATCCCATTCCGAATCCCAATCTCGTCCCGGTCCCATCCCATCCCATCCCATTTTTGGGGTCTTTTTGGGATTGATCAAACTCATCCCGATCTCGTTCAGTCCCGATCTAGAGTGGGATGGGCGGGATTGCATCTCGCCCATCTTGTCCAATTTCGAACTTATTTATTTAATATTTATTATTATTGGTTTTAGTCAAACTACTCTTCTAAAGAGAAGTTGAAGATGTATTTAAATTAAATCAAAACATCTACTATTTGAAAACTTGCTTGATTTGATACTGTTTGTTTAAATAAAAACTTATCTTTGGATATTTTAGTTCAAATAGAACCCATTCACATTTTAGATTGTTTAAACAATTATTTTTTGAAGACACTAAAGCTAAATGATGGTTTGTTTTAAGTTTACAATATGAGTTGTATGTGCAACTATTGGTTAGTGTATCACACAAAGGATGTTTAACATAAAAAAAAAAATTTATAAGTTCATTGGACCATAAATTTTACATGACATTTAATATTGCTACAATGATAGTTATATGTACATAAGTTTGACATTATAAGTGTGTGAGCAATGTGTGATGAAATTCTTTCGTATTCTTCATTAAAAGACTATTTCGTACCCGCTCATCCTGTCCCAAACCCGTTTGGGACGGGATGAGGTCTATCCCGTCCCGTCATGTCCCAATCCCAAATGAACCGGATGAGATAGGGATGAGGTTTGTCACGTCCCATCTTGTCTCGTGCCAACCCCTATTCGTGATGCTTGTGGAAAAATCATTATTTGTTCTTTTATTGCCTTTCTAGGTCTCCTTTCATTTTGAGTAGCCAGTTGACATCTTCTTGTTTCGCCATGGATTTCAATATGTTCGCCCGGCTTGTCTTCAAGGTCATGTAAGGTTTCTATGTCTTTTTCACCATGCTTGTTACCCGCTCATGCCTGGGCCTTGCCGATTGCAACTTTTCGGATTCTTGCTAATTGAATTCGGGCCTCCAATTGGTACGATGCCTATTTGACTGAACGTTTTCCTCCCGAGGTCTATCGTATCTCCTTCTTTCTTCCCTCATTTCTCGCCTCTTCGAGTGGGTTTCCTTTTCGGATTTGTTCTTCTTCCTGGCGGCAATCATTTCCTTGAGAGTGATGTGCTTTTGGGGGCTCTAGAATTCCCTCTCGGGTTCGTTCTTCAATAGAATTGCCATGCTCTTTGGGGGCTCTAGGTTCAGATCATCAAACGAAACAAATCGACCACCTCTTCCTCCCGTCAATATCGCGTGAAGCAAACCCACCTTTTCTTTCCAATGAAATCAAGAACAATAACCAATGAAGTTGAAGAGACTCAAGTTGAAGATTAACAACCGTTGAAGCCAAAATGTCATCCACTTGCAGGTTCAGGTTGAATGAGAGACTCAAGTTGAAAAGATTTTTAAGAACAACAACCACTTGCATGTTATAGGTTGTGTTTGGACCAGTGTCTATTATAGGATATTTATGGTAGTTTGTCAAACATGCATGGGACATGTTCCAATCATCCGCCAAACTCTAACCATTGAGCTATCATGCCAATGGCATGAGATAGAGAAGTTAGCATACGAAATCTGACTGAAAACTATATAAACCAGCCAAGTTGCAAAGATGCGAAGAGTGTGCATAGAGACTGAGATGGGTACCATATCATGGATACAGGTGTGAAGAGAATGCACAAAGGGAACTAAGTGAGTGAGCGATATGTGCTTGAAGTCGAGTGAATAAAAATGGAGGATTCACTTCATGAAGCACAGGTGAGGGAGGAGATTGATGACAGAGTTAAGGTGGAGACGAAGAGAAAAGGTGCAGGGTTCTTAAATTGAAAAGAAAACCAATTAGGCCCTAATTGGACACCCAAAACCCACGGTAGGCCCAATTTCTATTAATTAATAATAAAAAGGGGCATTGGAAGTTCAGGGACAAGAAATGGTTTTTACTAATCCGAGAGGATCTTAGTTTTCATTATAAATTAATGATTCTATTAAGTTTAAAATAATATTTTCTAATTCATTTGAGCTGAAGTAAAAATCAATTTTTGTCCCAAATGTGCCAATACCTAAATAATACAAAAAATAAAAATAAAAAACAGGAAATGCCTCATCCTTAGAGTTAGAGCTTTAACAGCCTAGCAAAAAAAAAAAAAAACCCCAAAAACTCCAAATAAGCACAAATATACAAAACTACAGTTGTCACTATACATGATACAAATACCTCGTCATCATGCCAAAATTACAGTTCTAATCAATGCCATTTTGTGAAATTTACAACCCCCTGATTTGCTCCGTCTAAGGTCTGGATATGCTAACACAGGAAACAAAAAGATTACAGAGAACCTGTAAGTCTTTCCTTTATGACATTGCATTCGTCTATTTGGATATTCTCTACTTTGGAAAAAAAAAAACTTTTTCACATTACTTGAGACTGAAACTTTGCATGGCAGACTCCGACAAGTAGCATCATGAAACTGGCTGATCTGCACTCATGTCCATGCAAGAATCATTGGAGCTGAAGGAGTTCACATCCCTGTTTTGGTTCAGAGAATCTGTTTCCTCATTCTTCGATTCCGGTCCCGAGTTCATCACATTGTTTGGATGATAGCCTCCCTCATGTTGAAGACTTTGACGAACCGGGCTGGCCAGAGTACTTGAGAAGATCGAGTTCTTAGCTTGATAATCAAAATTCCCATTGCTAGCTGGACCAAATGGACAAGAAGATACCTGGAAAAGAAATCTGGGAGACGATGGGGGCTCCTCTCCACCGTAATCAAGCTCATTCTGCAAAAGATCAAAAACATGAGTCCACTTATCTAGAATAATGCAATAGGTCAGAAAATGATGTAACGTAAGATTTAGTTTATTTATTTAATTTAGTTTAGTTGTTGGGTCGGACCTAAGTAAGCCTATAATAGAATAAGTGGAGATTAGGGTTCCCATAAAATTTACGGTTAGATTGCTTGATTTGCAAGTTAGGTTTAGCATAAAATAGGGCCAATGGGCCATTGGTTATAGTTGATTTTTTATGAATGAAGAAACTCCAATGGAGATTATTTAGTTTTATGTATCTTTGTGTAGATTTATTTTAATTTGTAGTTTAAGTTACATTCTTTGGTATAGAGCTGACGCTCTTGGATTCGTGGGTTCGATTTGAAGAGGAATGAGTGTTTGAAGGAGAATAAAAGGAAGAAGAAAAAGAAGATTCGAAGGTTAAAAAGTGAAGAACCAAAATCTGTTTGGAAAAGAGCTTGCAAAAAAAAAAAAAAAAATTGTAGACACTATTCATCGTGTACCGTGCATTGTTCATTGTTGTTCACTGTTCATCAACCAGCAAGTTACTTACACCCCAAAATTTGTCAACACACCCCAACAGTGAAATAAAAATGATTGTTACTCATATTTTTCCCAATATCCATATCCCTATTATTCCTAGCCCAAGTCAAGTCCAATACCCATAACCAATTTTACTATCCACAAGCAAAAACTACCTATGTCCTCCTCCGTCACACCCAACCTGAACTAGTTTCCCCTACACCAACACTAGTGACCAATGACAAATCCCACTATTACTTCCACTGTGATGCAAGTTGAGGTAGACTGAGAGAAGTTTTTTAAAGATTTAGCACAACAAATTGGCACCCGCCTTGCCCTAAAGGTAGAGAAGATGTACTAGCGGTTGAGAGCAATATTGGTGGAAGGCGAACTTGCCCAATGCACATCCAGCAGGATGAGCCATATTGTTTGTCAGTCCCTCTAGCTTTTTGAGGAAGTTAAGGGCACCATCACACATACTCGATTTTCGAAATGTGGCCAATTTGACTTCTGTGATTTTTTCTCATTTTTGGCCAAGATGACGGTGTTTCTACAGTGGCAGAAATAGTAAGTGGCAATGGTCATATTGACCCATTTTGGGAATATTTTGCAGCACGAGCTTATGTGCACGAGTATTCTCAGTAGGTTTATTACAACTTATGGTTCTTCGAGTCACTTTGCAACTTTTTCGAGTTGGAGCTATCAATGGAAAATGTGTATCCTGACAAGTTTCGAGGTTTTCTACTTTGTGTGCATTTTGCCTTGTGTTCTCTAAGTGGATGTTTGTGTTCGTCTGACTTACTCGACTTCAAGCTTGATGACAAGCTTCTTCAACTCGGAGAGGATGATGCAACGTAAAATTTAGTTTATTTATTTGATTTAGTTTAGTTGTTGGGTCGGGCCTAAGGATTGATTGTTTGATTTGCAAGTTAGGTTTAGTATAAATATGGTCAATAGGCCATTGGTCATAATTGATTTTTTGATGAATGAAGAAACTCCAATGGAGATTATTTAGGTTTATTTAGTTTTATTTATCTTTTGTGTAGATTTTTTTCTTTTTTCTTTTGTGTGGATTTTTTTTAATCGTAGTTTAGGTTATATTAGAAATGATCCCATATGAATTCCAAAACTATAAAAATAATCCAATCTCGAGTACAATCAAGTAGGCTGTTATGAGAAAAAACAGAGACCATGACGAAAAGGACACAAAAAAATTAAATATTTCAATTATCATCTCGAAGAGATGGAAGCATAATTGAATATGAGACCATGAATAAAGTAACCTCTTTAAGTCAAATAAGCAACTATTTGGTGCACGTGTAGGAGCTAACAAGCCAATATCTAAGATTTGACATGCTGCAAATCGAATAAGAGAACTTCTAAAAATGATCCCATATGAATTCCAAAACTATAAAAATAATCCAATCTCGAGTACAATCAAGTAGGCTGTTATGAGAAAAAACAGAGACCATGACGAAAAGGACACAAAAAAATTAAATATTTCAATTATCATCTCGAAGAGATGGAAGCATAATTGAATATGAGACCATGAATAAAGTAACCTCTTTAAGTCAAATAAGCAACTATTTGGTGCACGTGTAGGAGCTAACAAGCCAATATCTAAGATTTGACATGCTGCAAATCGAATAAGAGAACTTCTAAAAATCTGCATTTGACAACTTCGTTTAGGATTCGGAGGGCTGCAACACCACCATCTTGGCAGACGCCTTGTCCCATTCCTTCTAGCTATGTTCATTGTAATGCCTCGTGAGTCATCGTTCTCCCCTTCTTCAAAGACTCTGATCAGAGCCTAAAATGGACTTGTCAACAACTAATGGAAGTTTTTGTTGCCTTAACAACTCCATTGTACCAGCACCTATTTGAGATCATTGATGCACCGACTCTCTAAAAATCCCTGTATCACATGTCAAATACGTATCAGACACGGATTCGCGCCCGACACGTGGTCAACGGTAAAAATTCGTTGACTGACACCGACATGGTCCAGACTCAATCTTTGCAAATAAACTAGAGAGAGATAGAGATGGAGAGATCGATCGATCTGGACAAGACAGAGAGAGAGGGAGAGATCGATCGATCGATCAATCCGAACAGAGACAGAGAGGGAGGGAGAGATCGATTGGACAGAGACATAGCTGAGATCGATCGATTGATCTGGACAGATACAGAGACAGAGATAGAGAGAGGGAGAGATCGATTGATTGATCTGGACAAAGACAGAGAGGGAGGGAGAGATCGATCGATCGATCGATCTGGACAAAAACAGAGAGGGAGGGAGAGATCGATCGATCTGGACAGAGACATAGAGAGGGAGAGATCGATCGATCTGGACAGAAACAGAGACAAAGATCGAGCCTCTTCCTTTTGGTTTAGCTTCCTTTTGATTTTCTCTTGATTTGGCTTCCTTTTGGTTCTCCTGAATCGAGCCTGTATACTGAGTTTCTTCCAGCAGAGATCAAGCCTCCTCCAAACTTGATGTTTTGCTTAATTTCTATCTAGCTATTATTATTTGTTGGTTGTTGTGTTTTGAAGATGAAATGGGAGGGGTTGAAGAGAAAATATGTGGAGGAGTGAAAGAAGAGAATATGTGTGGGTGTGAGTGTGGGTGTGGGTGTGGGTGTGGGTGTGGGTGTGAAGTGAAGGGACGGACTAAGGATGCAGGGAGGGTTTAAAAGGGATATATGCCTTTCCGCTTTTATCCTCTCTTGAATTTTGATATTCAAGTCCCTCCCCACTCCCCCACCCACCCAATGTGGCCTGTGATTGTGTTGTGGATCTCACCATAATGTATTGTGACACACTTTAGTCTCTAAGTAGGGGTATGTGTTTCGTGGAATGTAGCTCAATTTATGTTCATATGAGTTTAAAAAAATATTAAAAAAATAAGTTTGACCGTGTCACCGAGTCCTATTTTTTTGAAAATTGCCGTGTCGTATCCGTGTCCGACACGACACGCATATCCGAGTCTGTGCATCATTGTTTGAGATCCTAGTCTTGGTTCCAAATTACCTAACATCATCAACTTGAGAATAGCCTAGTGTACATATGGATGTGCACATAATGTCTCTAAGCTCATTGGCAAAGCAACATCATCCCATCGATTCATTCGCACAGGGAATGTAGTGTTGGTTGGCCACCCCCATTAGCTTTGATCACCACCTTGAGATACACCCCAAAGTTGTTTCTTTTTGCTTCACCATGACACATTCATTGTTATCTCCCCATCTTCTTGTTGGAACTGATTACCCTTGTATGCTCCAAGCTCCAACACCTAGCTGCTGGTAGGAACACTGTGACCTGAGTGCGAGGCTCATTCTCTGCTATCGAATTCTAAGTTCAGAGCTAAGCCAAAACAGAGATGGTTCAAAATCAAACAGCCCTTCTCCATCATTACTATCACTTCCTTGTTTAACTCCTCTACTCCTCGAACCTTTCCTTGATGATTTCTCCACAACCGACCCTCATAAATGACTTTTTTCTTATCAAACAAAAAACCCCTTAATTTTGATTCTAGCCAGAATGATTCTCCCAAAAGAGTCACAACCTAAGCTTGCCAGAGCTCTAACCATCCTCAAAGGATTCCCATAAATAGCCTCTGCCTAGAGCCATTTCATGCGCGCCCACAGAACGAACAAGTGATCAACAAGGTTTAATTTGCTACATGCCTACATATGATGGTCAAAACATCTGTAGGAATACTGACTCACTACCTATCCATTTCTAAACCACAACCAGTAGGAAGGACTAATCACTATGGCCTTCTAGCCATCACACTGATTCCAACCTTCTTGCTAATGATTCTAAATGCAACTTGTGATCCTTTAACTTCATCTTTGAGCTTCAATTTCTTTTGAAGAAGACTTCCATAAAAAAATATATATAGAGAGAGAGAGTCAACTTCCATGTCTTTCTTCCAAAATATGACATCCTTCCCCCATCTGTCTTTTGGTCTTACACTCCCTGTTTTGCATACCCTCCACGCATTTAGCTGATCTTCAAAGGAACTTTTCTCCAACACCTGAGTGATAGCACCCAAGGTACAGTCACACCACCCTAGTGGATGATACATAGTTGGCGGCATGACATGAGAGAAAGCAACCTGCTCCACTCTTCCTCATCTTTTCCAACTCTTAAATACCAAAGCCCCCACCAATTGTCTAGGTCCTGAAATCTCTTTGGTCTCCATTCTTTACAGACCCCACAGAAAGCAATTAAGTCAAGGAAAGGAAGCCTCTCAGAGGTTTCGAACTAGGGATCATCTGGTAGCTCACAGAAGCACTTTTAATTTATTTTTAAACCTTGCCTTGTTTTAACACATATATGAATGGCCAGTTCCATATAAGGGCCAATGGTAGCCTGGTTGGATGGTTAAGGTTGTGGTGGTTTAACCCCCAAGTCTTTGGTTCTATATCCACCGGCGGCACGCTCACCTTTAAAAAAAAAAGTTCCATATAAGGTTTTTTTTTCATTTTAAAATTTTTTTATCCACTCTTATTTGAAAAAAGAAGAAAACCCTTCAGAGTGTCAGGAGTGGGAAAACCTATAAAAAATAAGATGAAAATACTTGTCAGTGCTCGACATGATACAAGGCATTAGCCATGTCGACTAGAATGCCCAGCAATAAAGGTGACTCCTACAGACTGCAGTATTATCTGTATTTTTTTATAACAATCTGTTCTGCTCTAGTTGGAGGCCTAGACCAAAGCCCACATAGCAATGGGTTCCACCTTGGGCCTTTGTGGGTAGGGCTTTATCTCAAAAGGCCTCAGACAATTAGAGTACACCCCCTCTTATAAATCTCATGACCACTCCTCCACTACATGATGTGGGACTAATTAACCCACGACCACATTCTCATCAAATCCTTGGATGGCTGCCTACACCACCTGGAGCAATCATCACCCCTCAGGCCAGGTGCCTTTCAAACATACCACCGCCCTTGTCCTTGGGGTGTCACCTTCTCCAACCACCTCTCTCCTACTACCTTCCTCCAAAACATGATCTTATCACATCACACATGCAAAAGGGTTAGGAGCACCCACTGTAATATGGATCCAATATTCTAAACAAAAATAGCAGTACAATTGAAATACTTAATGAGTCTTGTGCTTGGGCTTGGATTTCACCCAGCCAATCAAGTACCTTTTATATAAATTTGATTTGAGAATTTTAGAGGTTGGCCTCACAATAATAGGGTACTTCGGACTTTGGTCCCAATAAATAGCACTATTTAGATCCTAGTCCCAAACTGTGAGTTGACTGTCAAGTCCTTCGTTTAGTCAAACGAAAAAGATACTCCTGCCTCGACTCCAACACATTGGCAAGCTCCTAGGAGTCGGGGACAGTAGCAAGTTCCTAGGAGTTGGGGCATTACAAAACTATAACCTTATGAAACACCTGAGACTACCCAATTAACAATCATATTCTCATGTTTTCTATATCACGTTTCACCCCTTCGTTTCCCCTACTTAAGGAAGATAAGGAACAAGTTCTTGGTTTAATGACAACCAGTTTTTAAAATGCTTCTTTCTCATGAGAGCAAATTCAAGGATTTTCATTATGCAACCATCAGAAAGTTTCTTCCCTTTTGGCCTGTCATCATGTAATCCAAGCTCCATACTTTCATATCATGTTTCAGTAGCTATACATAAAATTTCAACAATGTACCCACAATGGCGAGGGTAAATTATTCACATCCTAGATCATCCAAAAAATAAGTAAATAAATACACACCGTCTTGTGGAACTCCTAGCCATATTGAATTTGGTCCTGAAGTGAATTGTGAAATTGGAGTGCCAAGAATTCCTTAACTTGTAAATCACCATGTAAATTTCAAAATATGCTGATATTTTGTGGATAACATAATATGATGAAAATAATATTCACCAACAATCATCCTCGTTAAAGAAGCTTTAATCTAATGTTGTCATGAAATTACTTCACTGTTTTGGAACGGACTGAAGTCTAGGAAACATTTTGCAGAAAGCCTTAGTTCTCTCAAACTCTCCTAACATTAGTAGTTGCAATTTGACTGTGTGAGTAATCAAGTTTGGAACACCAGAAAAGTCTCCACAGTACAGTATAATAGCACTCACAACAACATGCTAGTAACAACAAAAGAAAATAATAACAGTATTAAAGTAATAAATAAAAACAATAGCTCGTATATTTTCATAGGTTTATAGACACCTTCAAATTAAATGACAAGGTTTCCCATTGTTTTAGTCAACTTAATTAAAATATATAAAATGAAACAGCTATAGGAAACCCGTTAGCAATGAAAACAAAATGTCATTAGTGACAGATAGCTACATGGGCAAATGGATGAATATTTTAGAGAAAAACATGAGATATATAAACCAACAGGATCGTTACTGAGAAACCTGTATATAAGTGACTATATCAGTTGCTGTCACTCTTGAGCCCTCTTCCTGTCGATGCAATATCCAATCAAAAAGTCTCTCCTGCAAAAAGCAAAGGATTAGCCATAAAGTAATGTATATCTAAAGACAATCACTAAGATAAAGGTTTTCTTTTCTTTTCTTTTTCCTTTTCATTTTCTGTTTGACAAGAACCAAGATGAACTAAATAAACCATTGGAAGAATAAGGTCAGAAGAAACCATGATTGGACCACCATACAAATGGTTAAAGAAACCAAATGACTTGGCACTGGAAACAGTTATGAACCATCTTACAAAAGGTTAAAACAATCAAAGTATTGCTTGGCTTGGTACATGAAATGGTTATTTTATTGTTGTGGAAGGGTAAAATTATCCTACAGGTGATGCCAAAAGGAAAACAAAGAGTGAGAAAACAATATAAGCTGGTTGGAAGATATTGTTTCTGGTTTCGCTGGTAGCATGATATCTAAGAAATTAGATGATACCGCCTCAAGCTCATTATGGTTTGTTGAACTCACCATCATGAGTTCGAGGAGGCGAAGTGTTAAGATGTGAAAATATTTGCAATTTTATAAAGTTTGGAAATTTTCACAATAAGGGAAAATCAGTCTAGCTGTGTGTTTTTCTTTTTAGAGGTTATAAGGGTGCTATTAGTACTAGGTTGCCTAGCAAGTATTTCAGTTTTTATTTTTATTTTTTAAATTAACCCATACAACCCCTTGAACCTTGAACCTTGACCTCTTGAAATTTCATGCCTGGGTACCAATCCAGCCAAGGAGGTGAAAGTATTTCATTTTTGTTTAGGATTAATATTGAGCAAGAGCTTTGCTATGTGTCGAGGGAAAGGGCGAGGAAAACAGCGAGGTAAAGGAGGTGGCGGGGGGTGAACGGTTCACCCCCCCTCGAGATCTGTGCCGCGCGCGCATCTCGAGGGGGTGAACGGTTCACCCCCCGCCACCTCTTTTACCTCGCTGTTTTCCTCGCCCTTTCCCTCGACATTTAGAATTCCCGATTGAGCAAATATTCTATTTAGAGCATGTATGCTTTCTAGGAATCCAACCCTCAAAGGCATTTTCAAGAGGGAGATCATGGTCAACCTCAAGCTTTTTCGACAAAATAAAGGAATCACATTCTCATGAAATATGGGAATCGGAATGACATCTGCAACCTTAGTTTCTTTATTTCTCTTCCTACCACTCCCCTTTCCTCTCCCACATGAAATGGAATTGGATTCCATGCAACTAAACATGCCCTTATTAATGTTTCCTAGTTCTAACAAGTTACTAAGATTTTTATTTCTTGTTAGGTCTATAATTGGCAGGCATTGTAAGTATTTTAGTAGTCAGTTTAATCAGTAGTCAGTTTACTTTTTATGTAATTGAGATATTTAGTAATATTAGTCTTATAGTAATATTAATATTTAGCAGTATTAGAAATTATAATATTATTGTAATTAGGTAGGATGTTGATTTCCAATTTGGTTTAGGATTTGTTTCTTGTCATAGAAGTTAGGTTAGTTATAAATAGGAGCGCAGGTTGCTCATTGTTAGGAAGTTGATTGATGAAATTTTTTTATTGTTTGTTTATTTGTTTTTATCGTAGATTTATTTCTTTCGATTCCTGCTTTATCTTCAGTTATCATTTATTTGCAATTTTAATTCTACCAATTTTCCATATTTTATTTTAACACAGAATATGAGGTATCAAGAAAATTTGAGAAGCAACTGAGACATTGGCATTGGAAAACATTTACATACATCCATTGCATGTCATAATTGAACTCTTAACGCCTCAAATTGGATGCCCCATAGTTTAATTATGTTGTCAAACACAGTGTCTACACGCGCCTAGGTGAAGTAGGTGGCTCATGAAAATTTTATCACCTAGCCAAGCCTAGGCGAGCATGTAAATTGCGTTGTCAAAGGCGATACCTAGGTGCTCTCCTATGTGAAAAAATATTCAACATGTGACTACCTTTTTTTGGTACATAGGGTAGGGTTTCAAGCGTTTTCAACTCCAGAATGCACGCTTTCAACTCCAAGAATGCAGTGTCTTCTCTCAATCTTTTCACTCTATCAGACCAGGTTCGGCACTCATACTTCTCTGTTGCAATCTCACTTTCCTACCCATTCATCTCTTTCTTGCAACCTTCACTCTCTCGCAGCTCATTCTCAGTCTCTGACTCTTTAATAGGCTAGCAATAATAAAATCCTCTTATCCTTCACAATTCTTTTCTAAAATCCAAACTCATAAAGATGAATGGTACTATTTATATGTTGTTTGTTAACCATCTATCTTTTGTTGGTTTCTCGATTAGATGCAATTGATTCTCTTCAAAGTTCAAACTATATTCTTCACTTCCCACTTGCAGAAGAGCACTTGATACCTCATCTAAAGTTCTTGTCCACTCATATTTTTTGTCTGAGTAACAATCTTATCATCCCAACCCAGATAAGAGTTTCTAAGAACTTCATCCAACTTTAGAATAACTAAGACAGGTGCGTTAAATGCATAGGTAGTAGAAAGAGATTTGTTAACGAACACCTGGTAAATGTCACCTATCCACTTCGTTAGTAAGCTAGATTTTTTGCCCCACTAACTCCTTACTAAAAGCTTACAACTTATGTAACAATGACATGGATATGGGTATTTGACACATCAAGCAACAAAAGACAATACAGGATACGCTAGGGATACATGTGTACATTTTGGTATTATTTACTTTTCAACAATAAGTTTTAATCTTTAGTCATATTCATTTGTATGATAGTATTGCTACTCATGTACAACTAACTTTCTACAATATGCTTGTAATATTAATATAGAATTGAAACTTTTCAAAAATATATGAAAAATTGATAATCTAGGCATGGATAGTCCGATAGGACTATCCGTGAGTATCGACATGATACATTCTATAAATAAAGTCTCTTGTTACATAGCTTAAAACACACTCCCACTAGTCTCAAGACAACTTAGAACAATGGTCAACTGCAGCAAGAGGTCTAGGTATGTGATAAGATAGGATTCAGAATTACACCTTTAAAGTGTTCAATAAATTTCTATGTTCTCAAATCTTTCCAGTATGAAACCTTTAGACTTTCACAAATTGACATCCAACGCATCAAATACTTAGAAAATTAGCTCTCTAAGGAGGGGTAGTTCTAAATGGCCTTCCCACTTAAGGCATTGCAAGTGTGGGATAATGACAACCTCATTCTCCATCATCAAAGCCTTAAGCAATTTCCGATTTATGCTCCCAAGATCATCAGATTGGGTCCACTTTCTAGACTTAGTATAAATATATTCTTAGCCACAACAAAACCTTGAGCATCCCAATCTGTAAGTATGTCTTCTAACTAGTAAAGAACAAGGCTCTATCGTCATCCTACCTACTCTACGTTCTTGACAGCCCATCTTTGTCTCTAATTAGTCTTTCAGTGGCAAGCTTTTGTATCCTTTGCCATTACTTACAAAAAGTGAGCCTCTTGTTCAGGTACATGATACTATCATAACCGCTTGGACAATTAGAGAGCTAACTCGTAATTGCAACAATCCAATCCAATTGCAAGAGCTGAGCTCAAGCAACTAAACTACATAAGAGAGAAATAACCCTTTCAGACAAGAGACAAGGCTTCAAGGAAGCTTTGAGCACGACATTACTGCCCACATCTTCTTAACAGGAATTATTCCCCCAACTAACACACATTATAACAATGTCCCACTTGTCTTCAGGCGCAAAATCTTCCTTCTGTGTACTCCAGAAGAGTTCTTCATTCTAGACAGGCTGCCCAAAATTTGCGCCTCTTGCTTGCACCATAAGATTTTGTGATTAACCTCATCCGCTATCTTCATGCCTTTGGTGGCATCTTTAATGAGCTTTTAGGACACTATACCTTCATAAAGCCTTGTGAGCTACCATCATATTTCCCTCCATAAGTGAGCTTCCACTCCAGAGGAATGATAATATTCTTATAGAACTAAAAGTTTCACCAAGAACTTCACAAAACTAGCTCCAATGTAGGACTCGAAACATCACCAAAGAGCGAAGTTGCAACTAAGTCTATGAAAGAGAGGATCGGAGGAGTTGGTCAACTAACTTTTGATTTGTCTAAAACCCAACATTTTAGGGGTAACTTTCTTAAGGGTGCCAAGAGGTGGCTCTGATGTAGAAGTACTAAAGGACGACAACTAGATCAAAGCATTTGTAGGTTAGACTGCATCATGGAATTTCAAAATGGCTGCGCAAATTGTCAAGTAGTGCTTTGCAAATGGGATTCATATCTGTGACACATATTTTTACCATAAAAATATGGACAACCTTAAGCTTTTTCGACTAAAAAAAGGAATCACATTCTTATGAAATATGGGAATCGGAATGACATCTGCAACCTCAGTTTTTTATTTATCTTCCTACCACTCCCCTTTCCTCTCCCACATTAAATGGAATCAGATTCCATGCAACTAAACATGCCCTTATTAACGTTTCCTAGTTCTAACAAGTTACAAAGTTTTATTTCTTGTTAGGTCTATAACTGGCAGGCATTGTAAGCCTTTTGAACTCAATCAGCAGTCAGATTATTTTATGTAATTGGATTATTTAGTAATATTAGTCTTTTACTAATATTAGTATTTTATCAGTATTAGAAGTTATAGTATTATTGTAATTAGGTAACAGTGAGAACATTGGTTTCTAATCAGGTTTAGGATTTGTTTCTTGTCAGTTATAAATAGGAGCGTCGATTGTTCATTGTTAGGAGGTTGATTGATGAAAAAAATTATTTTTGTTTATTCGTTTTTATCATAGATTTATTTCTTTTGATTCTTGTTTATCTTTCAATTATCATATATTTGCAATTTAAGTTTTTTGCAATTTTAGTTCTACCAATTTTCCATATTTTATTTTAAAATGGAATATGAAGTATCAAGAAAATTTGACAAGCAACTGAGTCTTTCAGTGTACCAAAGTGTTTCTGTGTACTTTGCCATTACTTACAAAAAGTGAGCCACTTGTTCAGATACATGACACTATCATTACCGCTTGTACAATTAGAGAGCTAACTCGTAATTGCAACAATCCAATCCAATTGAAAGAGCTGAGCTCAAGCAACTGAACTACATAAGAGAGAAATAACCCTTTTAGACAAGAAACAAAGCTTCAAGGAAGCTTTGAGCACGAATAATTAGTTCTACTTTTACATTATTGCCCACATCTTCTTAACGGGATTTATTCCCCCGACAAACACGCACTATGGCAATGTCCTACTTGTCTTCAAGCGTACTCCAAAAGAGTTCTTCACTCCAAACAGGCTGCCCACAATTTGCATCTCTTGCACCATAAGATTTTGTGATTAACCTGATCCGCTATCTTCATGCCTTTGGTGGCATCTTTAATGAGCTTTAAGAACACTATACCTTCATAAAGCCTTGTAAGGTACCATCATATTGCCCTCCATAAGTGAGCTTCCACTCCAGAGGAATGATAATATTCTTATAGAACTAAAAGTTTCACCAAGAACTTCACAAAACTAGCTCCAATGTAGGACTCGAAACATCACCAAAGAGCGAAGTTGCAACTAAGTCTATAAAAGAGAGGATTGGAGGAGTTGGTCAACTAACTTTTGATTCGTCTAAAAACCCAACATTTTAGGGGTAACTTTCTTAAGGATGCCAAGAGGTGGCTCTGATGTAGAAGTACTAAAGGATGACAACTGGATTAAAGCATTTGTTAGTTAGACTGCATCATGGAATTTCAAAATGACTGCGCAAATTGTCAAGTAGTGCTTTGCAAATGGGATTCATATCTGTGGCACATATTTTTACCAGTATTTGCTCATGTCAATCCATTGTAAATTTGTAACTCTTCAAAATCGTCTAAGATGGTTGTTCATGTGTTCTTTATCGTTGACTTAGAACGGATTAACTATGAAAAGGTGATTTCTTCTTCAACAAAAGAAAAACTTCTTGTAAAAGAGAAAAAGTCCACCATTTCATGTCAAAAGTACATGCTTTGTGGGGTTAGATTATTATACCATGTGTAGCCTTTCTATTAAGAAATTTTGAAAAAAAAAATCTCTAAGTACGAGACTGTTAGCAAATGATTGAAATTCAACTACTTCTGGTAGAAGATGCTCTCAACTGTTTTTTAAATGTGGATTGCTACTGTCACACAAGCAATTACTTCAAATCACTACTAGTGCCAAAGCTTCACGAGTTAGTTGGGTGGGTCTATGTGGGCAAATCTCAGGTAGAACGTTAAGGTTATTAGGATTTGCATGCGATTGGGATTGGTATTCAGGTGTAGTCTATGTGCCTAGATCAGAGTTATTTCAACATTCCACATTTGTTGCATTAGGAAGTGGATTCACATTTGGGAGTGCACCCTTTATGTTTTGTTCTATATGATTGGAAAACATTTTTGTGGCATCAGAGACATTGTGGGGGGATTGTTGGGCTTATGTGGATTGCTTACATGAACATTAATTCCTCGCACCTTTGCTCAATGCTTGCATCATCATTTGACACATGGTATATATTCTCTTCACATTTCCACACTGGTTTTCAATCACTTTAGCATGAGGTTGATTCATGCTGGATAAGTCTTCAGAGAAATGGAGTGGGAAATCATCATACTCACTACAGTCCTTTATGGCACGAGAAGTGTTTCCCAACAAAGGAGAAAGGATGAAGGCTTGGAGTTGGGTGATGAAGTAATCGCGAGGTCACTGATGAGAGTGCTTGACTGTAAAGTAACAAGGTTTTGGAAAAAAAATTTATATAAGGTTGTCTCCCACCTCAACTTTAGATCTGCTAGTTAAGACAAATCCAGTGGGATAAAAAGTTAAATTTCCATTACAATTCCATGCCCAGGCGGCCTTACGTCACATATGTGATAGAATACGTTGGATTTGCTACAATATCCAAGTAAAAATCTCTAAAATGTACGTCTAAGCCTCAAAGTCAAAAATTTTATAAGTAGCTAAGCGCCTAGAAAAAGGTGTTAGAGTACCAGAAGCACTAGCTAGTGTGCCATAGGCATCATGTTTTTCTTACTATGTGCTGCCTCCAAACCTAAATCCTTGTGCAACCCTCAAATTTGGTAAAACTTTATTCTCACAATGTCTGCGAGTATACCATAGATGGGTATGGATATTGAGAAAATAAATGGGTTCTTCTCGGAAAGCTATTTCAAAGGTGAATTGATAGAGCACTAAATCCTAGTGAACAAACTTGAGAGCTCATCCCATGGGCTGGTATGGCAAGCAATACCACTAAAAGTAGCATTCTTTAGGTGATCACTCGTGCCGAATGGCCCGAATCACATTATTGCTAGACACATCAAGTAGAAGGGACCTTTTTTTGTCAGTAAAATTAGCTGTGGTTTTATTAAGGTATCAACAACGTATCAGCTATACAAAAAGCCAAAGGTCATTTATCAGGTGCTCACAATTGAGGACCAGATGAATTTACAATGAAAATATTGCATTGATGTAAGGGATCCCCGATGCTGTCCCCAAATGCATAGAGTGGTTTTGGTGGCAATTCTAATTTTATTTGGTGAACTAGCCTTATCTTCGAAAATCCTAGCATTTCTTTCCTTCCAAATTCTCCAAATCGTTGCATGGAAGAGTTTTCAAAAGGCACAAGTTTGCACGAGTGGGGTATATCCGAAGGGTGTGCATAAAATTTTACAGATATTTCAAAGACTTGTATCAGGATGCATGTGTCATAATGGCATGTTATATCAAGACATTGTGCTAAACCTGTAACGAATAAAGGTGCTAACTTTCAAGCACTTCATTCTTAATCCATTGTCATGAAATCAATAGACAGCAGTATAATCTCAAGTCCAGCATTTCAATATATAAAAATCCAAACCATGAACTACTCATACAAACCATTAACTACTGGTACAGATACCTAATGCTTTCCTAGTGATTATGATGATAACCTGGAAAAACCCAAATGCCTTCACCAATTGAGTAAAACCAATGTTAACTACAATGGGTATTCATTCAATCAATCAATCAAAGTTATCAAACCTCATGAATAATCTCAATCAAACCAAGATACAAATCAAAAACAAAGATATGGCGGTTGAATCAAACCAGAGATTGGTGTTCTCCCGCTTGAAATGCAAGCTTTTGTTGATTCATGGCCTGTGAGTAGAGCTGAGAGAGGGAATTGGCAGCGTTGCAGAATGTGTTGGACAGGGTTATCTCATCTAGTTGTTGGGTTGCAGCGGATCTCGTCTTCTTCGACATTAAAGAATGAAAATTGTTTGTTTCAAAACACTCTCAGAAGGAAGAAAAGATAAACCACTAATTCTCTGTCCTTAGCAGAATCTTCAATTAAAATGGTGGGGTTTTTCTATGTTTATGGCACTGTTTTAGCCTTCTCCATTATTTTTGGAAAAAAAACCAACAGAAAAATATTTTGTTTTGGCTTATTGATACGGGTGTACGTGTGTGGATATTTAATATTTTTTATTTTATTACAATAATTTAATAATAAGTAAAAATTATAATTGAATTTCTATACAAAATAATTATATATAATTTTAAGAGTTATAGTTTATAAATAAATTAGTGTCTCCCGTGCTGTTGGCATGATATAATTTTTTTTTAGTAAACCTCGTGACATGCCAACTCGTCTGTGCCTATGTCACCATAAACACACTACTTTATCCAAGAAATCAATTGAAAAACATAAAAATTACAATACAAAGCCAATCATTTCACAATATAATATGTATTTCATAGTTGCAAGACCAATTTGAAATTGTAAACAATGACAAATACTCAAAAACACCCAACCGTAAATTTATATGTACAAATCAAAATAGATTTTAGTAAAAAAAATACAATAATAAACTTATACTTAAAAGATGAGAAATTGAAATCGAAAGAGATAAAAGAGTGTAAGTGAGAGTTGAGAGGAATTGAAAAGGTAAAAGATATTGAAATATGAGAAATTGTCTAAGGTTGTTAGATCTTCATCTTTGGGTAAATCCCAGTCTTTATTTCTCACTTAAAACATCATTCTGATTTGTAATATAGACTAAGATATTTCACATGCCTTCGACACTCAACTTGTTGATAAGGTTGAGAATTTTCAATTTTGGACAAGGGTATTTCACAATATAAAATGTATAAATTTGAAATTGGACACAATGTCAAATACTAAAAAAAATCCAATCATAAATATATGTGTATAACTCAAAATAGATTTAGTAAAAAATAAAATAACATAAACTTATACTTAAAAGATGAGAAATTGAAAGCGAGAGAAATGAATAAGTGTAAGTAAGGGTTAAGAGAAATTGAAAAATGAGAAATTAAAAGAATGTAAGAGATATTGAAATATGAAAAATTGTTGTAGAGTCGTTAGATCTTTATGTTGAGTAAATCTTAACTGTTATTTATCTCCCACCCCAAACAACATTCTGATTTGTAAGATGCACTATGGTACTCCCCATGCCGTTGGCACGATAAAAGTTTAACGTGATGAATAAAATTTTTTCTACTTTAAATGTCAAGATAAATAAATATCAAAATGTTGGTATGGGAATCGAAGTCATGCACTCTTAGTGTTTTAAGTTTTATGTGATCCATTAGATTCTTATAATTGGGTAAATCTCAGTCGTCTTTTATCTTCAACCTGAAACACCATTCTGATTTGTAATATAGACTACGGTATTCCCCGTGCCGTTGGCACAATAAAAGTTTAACATGATAAATAGAGTTTATTCTAGCATCAACACCCCATTATAACTTGTCAAAACTTGATTAAGCCAACATATTATTAATCACCCTTAAGTTTTCATCTTTCATACTTACATGCCTAATCATCACCATCAACAATTGAATAAAATAAATAAATAAATATCAAAATGTTGGGCATGGAAATCGAAAACTCGTGCACTCTTATTGAGGATTGATTGAAGGTAAGAGATAAATTCTAACTTTAAGTCTCAACTATTAGATGAAACGAATCTCAACCATGAACTATGTTTATCCACAAACTTATCTCTTAGTACTTTAAGTCTTATGTGATTCGTTAGATTCATATTGATTATACATCAAAATAGACTAATCATCACGATTGTACACGTGGCATAAAATACCCATCTCGAGGATACAACGAGCAACCTATTGGGTCAGCTCATAAAGCCTAGGAAGAATGAGGCCAATTATAAAGGCCCAAACTAGGCCCACCACTGTGGAGACGTAAACATGGCCTGGATCCAAACCCAAACGAATCAGAGCCCAAGTCCAGAATCGATACAAGTTCTCTTATAAAGAAGATGAAAGTTGCACCAAGAAATAGCCGTGGAGGGAGTTACGCCTCTACGAACGCATCTCCATTAAGGAGAAGACTGTTACAAGAAACATCTCATTTCGTTGCGCCTCACATACTTAAGTCATGCAGAAAGTTAACCGCGACCATTATAAAAGGTAAAGAAAATATTTGACACAGGTATGCAACTTTAACTGAGTTTTGTCTAGATTTACATCATTCTTCCAACAAAGTTACTGACTTAAGCAACGGAGTGCCTTCGGCCACCAAAAATGTGGTTTTGGCAGTCTAACAATTGGTTTGCAAGTCAAATTCATAAGGGGACGATTTTTGGATGCATCAGTTTGGCACCGTTGTCGGGAAATGATGAGTTTCCTCTTTCTAAAAAATAAAACATCAGCGATAAGGTTCACCTCAACCTAACAAAAGATCAACTAGTCATCGAAGACAATAATGCAGTCTACAGATCCTCAATCCAGTAATGATCACGCCAACTCTTTCTCCGATGCATCACTGACAGCTATAGGAGAAGAAATAGCCTCGATCACTGAACCAATAGCATCCGAGAATGCGAATCCACAACCACGGACCCTCGGGTGGATTTGTTCATAACCTAGATGGAACGCATAACAAATAGGCTGGAGAAGAGGACAAAGGAGCACACTCAACTAGCTAATCCTGTTCAGACACAACCATAACAAACCTCCGCCAATTGAACTCAAGGGAGTGATGAAATTCTAGCAGAACCCCAACAAGGAAACTTTGAAAGCAGCAAGCTCCCTTGAGGCAAAAATTTGTTGTATGAAGGTACGCTGACGCAACATGGCCCTAAATGAGACCACGAAGTCAATCTTATGTAGAACATTCCCAATTAGTCTCACTTCAACAACAATGAACTAGTTCAATAGCCTACCATCAAGGTCAATAGATTCCTTTCAAGCTCTAGCCACCGCTTTCATCACCAGATTCATCGAAAGCCAGTGGATAGGGAAAGAACCACACTACCTTTTGGACATCAGACAGAAGCCCTAAAAAACAATATGAGAATATGCCACCCGCTTTACCAATGAATTGACAATGATTGACGAATGTAGTGATGATATAGTCGCTGCAACCTTCGTGACCGAATTGAAGAGAGGCCCCTTCTTTGACGCTCTGAACCTAGAGCCTCCAAAGGGCATGACAATCCTGCTAAAAATAGCACAAAAACATATCTCCCTAGAGGAAATGAAGGCAGCCAAAAAGAAAAATAACAAAAAAAGAGAAATTTTTTTCAAGAAAACGGGAAAAAATGAAGAAAAAAGTTAGGATGACGGACAACAGGAAGGCGACAACCCGTCAAAGAAGCATTGAAATGGCAAAAGGACCGATTCGCGAAGTAAATGCTCAACAAATAGACTAACAAAAGGACTTCAAAACGACAGACACAATGTTAGAGTCAAGAGAACAAGTCAGGATGGCTGAGTGGTCTAAGGCGCTAGACTCAAGTTCTGGTCCTCTAACTAGGGCGTGGATTCAAATCCCACTTCTTTACAGTAAATCAGGAAGAACAACATGACCAACCATTAGACGAGCAGTAAGCCTAAGTACGAAAGCAGTTATAAAAGAATTCGACACAAAAGTCACGATAGCTATAACAAAACCAAAAGGAAAATGAAGAAAAACAACAATCGTCAATTTTGATTGATAACACTACTATGTTACATTCGGAGAAGGAGATAACGAAGTGGGAGAAGAAACATAAGCAATGGCAAGATTAGTACTAGCTGGAACAGGAGAAGAACTCTTCTTAAGAGAGGAGAGTGTTAATGGCTCCTCTGATGTTGAAACAGATTCCTCAACATCGTCATCTTCAAAAGCTTCAGCAACCAGGTGACGATACTAAGACAAATCCTCACCGAGCCCTTCGATATATTCGAGAAGCTCAACCCACCCGTCAACAACTCGCTTCCAATCTTCCGCTTCGACCACATGAAGCCTATCCTTAGCAGCAGCGAGTTCATTTTTGGTTGCGGCAAGCTGCCCTTCAAAAGTAGAGAGAATACAGGAAGCATTTGTTTTTACATCATTAAGCGCAACAATTATTTATTCCACCCGCTTCTCAGCGGCATCACACATAACAGATTGCTTTGATCCAAAATGAGAAGCTTCATTGAAATTCATTTTCTCAGCGGATAACTCTTTTTCAACATCATGTAGTCGGGCACAAACCTCATCTAACTTAGCTTTCAAAGAGTCAAGTTGGCAGCGAACTTATCTCGGATATTCTTCGCCTCCATCAAAAATTTCCAAGCAGCCACGACAACTTTATCTGAGCATGCGCATTGCATTAACACATCAAATTGAGAAAGAACATGAGAAAACACTAGCAATATCACTGCCAACTTCCGCTCCAAAAGAGCCACCTGATCATGACCAGCTCGATAAACCGAGCCCATTACCCCTACATAAGCGAGATGATTCATCCCGTCCATTATCTACTCAAGACCATGGTCGATATGATCAAACGGGTCAAGCACGGGCATCTAGTGCCTTTCCACCAGCCGCGTGTACCATTCATTTACCAATCTATGTGCATCGTCCTGCACGTCAAGCTGAGTAAACCAACAAAACTTGTTGTCAGACTTGATACGGATATCATTCGTCTCAGGCTCAATCCAACTAATCCGTGGATGAAGGACACGAGGATCCAGAAGCACCGAAGAACCACCTCCGATAGCAAGGAGAACAGAAGGAATAACAGTAACAACAGAAAAATCACGTTTACCTTCCTGTCGAGAAGCGTCTGCGGCAAGGGAAGGACTGACGGTAGCAACAACATTAGGAGAAATCTGACGGACATGAGAGGAAACTAGGAACCTGAATGCTTCACTGACATCAATAGAAGGAGGGGGAGATTGATCACTGAAACTCTGACCGCCAACAATGTCTTTAGACTGCTCCACCGCCAACTGGAGCATTTTCTCATTAATGAATCGATGAACGTCATTAGACAATTCAGCAGTGTCTGAAACACCATAAGGAGATATAAGCTTCATTTCATCGCCATCCATTGGACGAATAGTCTCCTTCTCGCTCCTTTTCAACACGAGCCTTAGCTCTTCAGCTTCCTCAAGAGACTCATGATCTCCTTTTGTAGCATCATCGTGGGAAGGACTTGGGTGATAAGCAATATCTGAAACAGAACTCTGACGAACCATGAACCAAGAAGAACTACGATTTGAAAGTTGTTTCTTCTTCGAAACTTGACTAGGATCCACCAACAATCGCCTTGATGGACTCGTAGACCTCGCAAGTTTTCCTTTTCATGAAGCAAGAGCGGAAACAATAACAAGAACATCGAGATCTGTAACATCTCAAACCAAACTCACTTCCCAATCAGTGCTAGCATCATTAACGCCAACACGAGCAACATAGGCCTTATCACGAGACTCAGTAGACAAAGCTCATTCCGCTTCACTCATAGTGTATAAACTACTATGCTCCAGGATGCCCTCATAAAGAAATGCCTCCATAGGAAAATGGTGAAGCTTAGAGAATAATTCATTGGTCTTATGCTCCTTAGCGGATAAAATAAGATTTTTTTGCTTGTTGGGGACTAGGAATGATTGAAAAATCAAACGACGTCGCAATCGGGAGTGGCCGAAATTCACGAAAGCATAAAACCAAGACTGCGATAGATCACGAATATCATCACTAAATTTCTCAAAACAATATGGAAAACAAAGGAAGTAGATCTCCCTGTACACCAACAAACCAACCACCGTATGTAGAGTCCCACCAGTTAAAGGAATACTGAAAAAAGTAGCCCTCCAGTAAGAATATACCATCACCTTCCAACCATTGCGGCCCATTTGAGCAGGATGAATGCCTAGGAAATTCAGATATTTCCATAACAACTCTAGAATAGGGAATCAAAAGCCAGAAGAGAACATGCATGGATACAGTGCAAAGTATCCAACCTTTGGGTTGCAAGGGCTATCGTTTTGTCCAGATAAAACAATCTCGAGGTCGGGTGGGAGATTATAATCAGAACGAAGAGTCTCAAGAGTCAACTAAGAAGCTTTATTAGGAGAGTAATGAGCCTCGCATAGAGTTAGTGATTTACCACTTAACATGTCACCAACAAACATCGTTGAAGAGCGAAAAAACAATGAAAATGAAGAAGATGAAATAACAAACAAACCATAAATTCAAAGATAGCGTGAACAGAGAAAACATATTTGTCACATTTCCTTTTATAGAGTACAACAATGAAAAAATGACTCATGGGACAGTGTGCGAGATATGATGGCTATGTGAAATCCCAAAAAAATGCAAAAAAACGAACGGGCAAGTAAAGGATTGAAACACCAACTCGCAAAAAACAACTGACAACATTAAATACAAGGTAATGATGAAATCGAAAAACAAATTAAACCATCACCAAAGTTAGTGGCCACATCAGCATGCCCACTAACTAAGGGGGGAGTAGCTGATGGAACACAAAAATAGACTGATCATCACGACCGTACACGTAGCATAAAAATCCATCTCGAGTGATGCAATCATTTTTTACTCCCTGTTTGTCCTAGTCATGCTTACTTGCTGACCTGCACAAGTAACGCACGTGAGCCACAGACCACTGTTGTGGTGGCTGATGAGACTCCAATGCTAAAGTTAGACAGGGATCTGAGGAAGGTGTAATGTTGTAAATAGGAAATTTGTAGCGTACATTAGCTTACAAACCTCATGTCTTATTCATAGTGCGGGAATCCTGGTTTGATTAGGCCATCGATGGCGTAGTTTAGGAATGTGATCTTCGTGGAAATCCTTATCTAATTAGGAGTCGTGCTGTAGGAGGGAAGTTCCCTTTAGCCTTATGCTCCTAGATACGCCAGAGATAGTTTCATATTTGAGGGTATTTCGTAAGATAAAGTTTCCCTGTGTGATATTTAATCTGATATTTGCTTCCTAGTTGGAAGCAGAGAGTTGTTGCAGTTGTTTGTTCGTAGCTGATCCTCGAGATACTTGCCTTAGTAGGGCTTACAGACATTGAGGATAGTTGTGAGACATATGGACCTAGCAGGCTGTGAGAGTTTGGTCTACCTGGCGAACTGCATTGGGCGGGCTTGGAACTGCTTGGGCCAGATCAGTGCTGGGCTGATGCTAGGGCCCGTAATTTCTCGAGATCATCATGACACGTGTATGGCTCGGGGATGTGACCGTTTTGGTGTATCATTAGCTACTCCTCCCCCGAGTTAGTGGGGCATTAAGTTGGTCCACTGACTTTTTGAAAAAGAAATTGTACCATCGTGATGATTGAAGCGTTGTATCGAGCGACGCATGACATATATTAATGGGTATGTGACTGTTCAAGGAGGGAAAGTGCGGTTTGCCTTCCCTATAATATTTTCTGCTTCGATGAACATTTTCTCATTCTTATCTGCATTGTTCTTTTCAAAAATTAGTATCGTTGTGAAGTTTGATCCGTTCTTTCTACCAATGGCTGATAATGTTGAACATGCTCCCAAGGTTCTGTTATCCTTTACTTGCGTCAAGTTCTTCGAGGGTAGTTTGGTTGACGAAACTGAGTTGATCAGGCTTCATAATCTGTACTTGTATTCTGGGAGATTTGGAAATCGTTCCCACATTTGGAGATTTGGCTCCGACTACGCCCCTCAGGGTTACATAAATTTGTACCGAGGCATGTTCGAGTTTGGGCTCCGATTTCCAATGCCAGATGACATCTGGCGCTTCTTTCTTAACTTTTGTATGCTGCCCGCTCAAATGGTTCTGAGTGGGTTCAAGATTTTCCTTACGGTTTTTTGAGGGCTCATGATGTTGGTCTCCGTTTGACCTCGGCGGTAATTTATCACATGCACATTACTCGATTAGACCCTAGGGGTATTTGCATATTGAACTGCTCTTCTTCTCTGCGTTTGGTGGAGAGTGACGCTAAACCTTGGGAAAAGTATTGGTTCCGGGGTTTGGTGGATTCTACGTACTTCAAGCTTGGGAGTCGTAGAGTGTCTTGATACTTTCTGTTTGATCTTAGTGAGTTTCTTAGTTGTCGTCTTATTACATATATATCTTTGTGTATCCCTGATGCAACGTTGGTTCTGACGTTATTCCTTTGTTTTAGAGAAGTTTGGAATTTCATCTCTTAGCGAGGAAGAGACGTGGATAAATTGGGAATTTATCAAGTTCCCTTTGACATTCGTTGAGGAGATCATAATGCTTTGCAATGTCGTGCGTAGTGGGTTGTTGCAGTGTTCCCATGATGTCCGCCCCGCGCCAATTTTACTGGTTGAGGGGGTTGTCAATTGTCGTTCGAGGAAGAAAAGTCTGGCTCTGCCCAGCCCGTCCAAGCTTGCAGAATTGTAGGCTAACTTGCCTCCCGTCGTTGTTCTGAAGAAGAGGAAACCCTCTAGGCGGGTGGCTTCTCCCCTTGGGACGTCGCGGTCTGCATAGGCGGCACCCTTGAGGGGTCGTAGCTTATCTTCAGATGCTTCTACTTCCCTTGTTGACTTAGAGGGGGAGGATGTTGGACCACGTATTGATGCTTCGCGTCACCGTGGTCCCGAAATGGTTGATCATGCCCTTGAGTCGTACAACCCTATTTCGCTGCACCTCGAAGCCCACGGGAGAGTTCTTGCTTTGGACAAGGCCTTCGCTGACTTGCGAATGTCATATTTGGATGCTCTCTACCAAGGGGACTCCCTGAATGGTTAGTTGTAGAGTTTTGGTACTACCGTGAACCTCGGGGCCTCGATTTTTGTCACTGAAGAGGAATTTGCTGGTATGAGATCTCAATTGAGGGCGGCCAAGTCTGATTTGGTGGCAACTCGTGCTGAATTGAAGCGGACTAGGGCCAAACTGGAACACTTGGATGTAGCCGTTGACAGATGGTCTTCCGATCTGGAGGCCTAATAAGCCTAGAAGAGGTGGGCGGAGACAGAACGGGCCATCGAACGACAGCAGCTGGAGTCTGCAATTGATGAGGGGCTTTGCCGCATTCGTGAGGCTGAGCGATTGTTGGCGGATAAGCGTTCGCACTATGCAGCCCTAATGGGTGCGGTGGATTTCGATGTGTCTGGTAGGAGACCATTGATCTCGTCCGAGGTTATTCGGGGCAGGTTGGAGCATCTGGAGCTAATCAGACGAGAGCATCCTAGTGCCGATCTTGATTTTGATCGCTACAGTAGGGTTGCTTTTGGACTTATTAAGAGGGGAGGGCTCTAGCTCCGCAAGATTAGCTACTGAGAAAGATGCTTCTCCTAAAAATAGTTGTAACGTTCTTTTCTGGACAGACAAAACAAATTATTTTGAATGAAAGTATTGTTTTTCCCAGTATTGTCGAGTTTACTCTAGATGTTTCATAAATCATAGAATTTGTACTACTGGATGGAGCGCTTGTCTTTGTCAGTCAAAATATATTGTTGTTTTAGGTCACCGTCATTGACCTTGCGACATATTAGGCATTGATCAACAGAAATCATCGTCATTAGTCGAGGGCTGACTAGGCTTTTTCGATCATTGTCTGTCGAGATGTAATGACTTCTTGGTGAGTCATCGTCGTTAGCAGATAAACGTTGACTAGACTCCTACTTTCTCACCCGTCGTGGTTCGTGTTCGGTAAGCTAGGCATTGGGTACCAGAAGTTGTCATTATCAATCGCGAACTGACTAAGCTTACCTAGTAAGTTCGGCGATCATTGTCTGTTGGAGAGCAATGATCCCTTAAAGAGTCGTTGTAATCAGCAGGCTAGCACTGACTAGACTCCCACTTCCTCGGCCGCCGTGGTCCGCGGATAACGGACTAGGCATTGGGCACCAAAAACCATCATCATCAGTCACAAACTGACTAAGCTTACCTGGTAAGTTCGTCAATCATTGTTCGTTGGAGAGAAATGATCCATTGGCAAGTCATCGTCATCAGCGAACTAATGCTGACTAGACTCCCACTTCCTTGGTTGTCATGGTCCGCGCATAACAGATTAGGCGTTGGGCACCAAAAGCCATCGTCATCAGTCGTGAACTGACTAAGCTTACCTGGTAAGTTTGACAATCATTGTCTGTTGGAGAGCAATGATCCCTTAGAGAGTCATTGTAATTAGCGGACTAGTGCTGACTAGACTCCCACTTCCTCGGCCACCGTGGTCCGCGGATAACGGACTAGGCGTTGGGCACATAAGTCATCATCGTCAATCGCGAACTAACTAAGCTTACCTGTTAAATTCGGCGATCATTGTCTATTGAAGAACAATGATCCCTTAGCGAGTCATCGTCATCAGCAGACCAGCGTTGACTAGACTCCCACTTCCTCGGCCGCTGTGGTCCACACATAGCGGACTAAGCGTTGGGTAGATATTTGAGTCTGGCCATAGCCGGGCTGGTCGAGGGTTGTAACGGACAGCAGTGGAAGTTTTGGTAAAAGCAAATAATTTATTGATAATATTTTTTGAGATGCGCTACATTTTATAGTCGTTTAAGCCTGTCGCCGTTTGCATCTTCCAGCCAGTACGTTCCCGGCCTGTTGACCTTGCCAACTCTGTAAGCTCCTTCTCAGTTTGGGTTTAGCTTTTCCGCATCAGCTTCTTTGGTGTTCTACCGGGTCTTCCTGAGTACCCAATCTCCCACCCTTAATTTGCATGGCTTGACCTTCTTGTTGTAATATTGCGCCACTCATTGTTGGTAGGCGACAATCTTGGCGGAGGCTAGATCCTGCTTTTCGTCAAGGAGGTCTAGTCCCACGCGCAAGGCTTCGTCGTTACCATCTGATTTGAACTCCTCTGCTCGGAAAGTTGGCACCTCGAGTTCTACCGGAACCATATGCTAGGGCGAAAGGTGTATCTCTGGTGGGGACTCTTTTGGTTGTTTGATATGCCCAGAGTATTCCTAGTAGCTCTGGAACCCATTTTCCTTTGGTTGCGTCAAACTTTCTCTTGATGGCCTCTATGATTGTCCGGTTGGTAACCTCCATTTGGCCATTGGCTTGGGGGTGTCCTGGCCAAGAGAAGTGGTGATCGATACTCAAATTTTTGCACAGTTTTTTGAATTTGCTACCTTCAAACTGAGTTCCATTGTTGGTGAGCAATACTTTGGGGATGCAAAATTTACAGACGATGGTGGACTTTATATAATTTTTGATCTAGGCCTCCCCGATTTTGGATAGGGGCCCGGCTTCGACCCACTTGGTGAAATAGTCCACGACCATAAGAATGAACTTTTACCAGCTGATGTCGAGAGCGTTCTAACGATGTCCATTCCCTATTGCGCGAATGGCCATAGACTAGTCATCGGAGTTAGTGGTTGGGGCGGCATATGCGTGTACAACGTGAACCTCTGACATTTGTCGAACTTGTGAACAATATCTTTGGCATCTTACTACATGGTCAGCCAATAGTATCCTAGAGTTAAAGTTTTCTCCTACTCGGATGATTTTCGCATATATCACTGTTGATTGTTCTCAGGACCTGGCTTGCCTCTGAAAGTGATAAACATCGAAGTAGAGGCCCCGTCACTGATTTCCTGTATAACTTGTTGTTTAAGATAGTGTACCTTGCTGCTCTGTTTTTTTAGTCTTCTCGTTTCGACCTTCTCAGTCAGTAGGGCTCCGGTTGCTATGTATTTCAGTATTGGAGTTGATGATACACCAAAACGGTCACATCCCATAACCATACACATGCCATTATAATCTCAAAGAATTATGGGCTCTAGCGTTAGCCAACACTAATCCGGCCTAAGGGGTTCCAAGCCCGCCCAATGCAGTTCGCCAGACGAACCCAAATACTAACAGCCTGCTAGACCCATATGTCTCACAACTATCCTTAATACCCGTAAGCCCTACTAAGGCAAGTATCTTGAGTATCAGCTTCAGACGGACAACTACATCGGCTCTCTACTTCCAACTAGAAAGCAAAAACTAGAGTACAAATCACACATGGAAACATTCTCTTATGGAATACTCTCATAAAGGGAACTATCTCCCGCATATCTAGGAGCATGGGGCTAACATGGAACTTCCATCCTACAACACGACTCCTAATTAGAAAAGGATCTCCACGAAGATCTTCTTCTTAAACTACACCACCGATGGCTTGGTCGAACCAAGACTTCAGCAATATAAATAAGATATGAGGTCCTAAGCTAAGGTATGTTACAAATTCTCTGTTTACAACATTACACCTTTATCAGATCCTTGTCTGACTTTAGCATCGAAGTGTCATTGGCCACCACAACAGTGTTTCGTGGCTCACGTGCGTTACTTGTGTAGGTCAGCAGGGCTAAGTCAAAGCAGGGAGTGAAATACGACTCCATCAGCTTGGCACCGTCCGTGGGGATGAAAAAATTCCTAACCTTTCACTAGCATCGTCTCCCTTTAAAACACAGAGAGATGGTGACCACTAGATCACGCAATAATGGAAAACAAGGGGACACGTCAAACGCTCAGGCCTGTGCTGTACCACCATTTTCAGCGGTTCCAATGATGCACGAGCATCAACCTCACTTCCACGTGCCAATAACAGCAACGACGGACCCCGTTATAGATATGTTTTCATCTCAAATACAACAGATAGCCAAAGCGGTGGAGGCCCTCACGCGACAAAATCTTCCACTCGCTAATGGAGATTAGGAACAACATGGGCCCCCGTCTCCGAAGGATGGCTGAGAGCAAGCACATGAGAGTCAAGCCTTGATAGTTCTCATAGGCCTAGAGGAGGTTGCGTGGCCAAAGCGGAGCCCGCCGCCAGGGCTGAGTGGCTCGGCCCACAGAACCCCCTCCGCAGATAGGCACACAACCCAGACGTGTTATGCCTTCTTTCTATCTCACCATTCATGGATCAAATCACGAATGAGGCCATTTCGAAGAAGTTCACTCCTTCAAAGCTCGACTTCTACGATGCAACCACCGACCCATTCAACCACATGCGCCATTACGAGCACGTAGCTATCAAAGAAGGATATGAGTCGGTGATGTGCATAACTTTTCCCACAAGCTTGAAGAAGTCAGCACTAACATGGTTCCACAACCTCCCGCTGAGGTCGATCGACTCCTTTAAGACGCTGGCAAAGGAGTTCCTGACAAGCTTCGTTGGGAGCCAACGTTTCCGAAAAGGCCCACATTACATTCTCAAGCTAAAGCAGAGGTCCACTGAGACACTCAGAAAGTATGTCACGCGCTTCAACAATGAGCTGACACACATTGACGGATGCAGCGATGACACAACCGTGACAACATTCATTGCGGGCCTAAAGGAGGGAAAGTTCTATGAAAACCTCAACTTGGAACCCTCTCTTGACATGACGGAGCTCCTCAAGAGCTTCCAGAAACACATTACCTAAGAGGAGCTAAGGACAATAAAGAAAGAAACCGAAGGCGAGAAGAAACCTTCCGCTTCTAAGGACAAGAAGAAGGGAAATAAATGCGAGGATGAAGAAAAGAACAAGAGAAAGTGCGGTGACAACAAGCCAGACCTTAGTCGGTCCAGGCCAGATAAAGCCTCCAACTACGTTAGATTCAGAGCCATGACACCCCTCAATTCTAGCCTACCAGATGTACTAAACTCTATGAAAATTTGGGAAGATCTGAAGTGGCCTCCAAAGCAGTGCGGTGACCCCTCCAAGCGTGACAACGACAAGCACTGCGCGTACCACAAAGAAGGCGACCATGATACCAACGACTACAAGAGTTTCATGTATGAGATTTAATATTTGATCCACAGGAACAAACTAGAATTCCTGAATTCTGAGAAGCGATCAGAATGAACCAGGAATCAAGGGGGTCAATTAAAGAGATAAAGAATGAGACTCTGGGCTACTCAAGGGTTAAGGAGCTGAGGACCTTGCTGGAGATGCAAACACAACCCGCGGACGAGGATAGACACATTTCAAAGCCCCATTCCCACCTTAACCTTCACAGACAAGGACCTCGAAGAAGTCTGAGAGCCGCACAATGACGCTCTAGTCATATCAATATTCATTGTAAGGCGGGAGGTAAAGAGAGCTCTGATGGATACAAGAAGCTCACTCAATGCCCTATTCTACAACGCGTTTCACAGTATGAACCTCAAAGAGGAGAGCATGTTGCCTATAAACTACTCGTTGATCGGATTCAGTAGAGAGAAGTGATTCCTAATCGAAAGATAAGGTTAGCAATAGTGGTAGGAGAGCCCCAATTGAGAAAGGTCTTGTTTCTAGACTTCATGGTGGTAGACGCACCGTCTACCTACAACCCTATCTTAAGAAGACAATAGCTCCACCAGATGGAAGCAGTAGTATCCACCCTTCACCAGTGAGTTAAGTACACTGCTAACCACTCTGAATGAACAATACGTGGAGACCAACCTACGGCACGAGGCTGCCATTACACCTCACTAAAAAAATAGAGTGTTCCCAGATCCGATTGAGTCCTACGGAGCAGCCTAAACCAGTGCCAAGTCGAATGACGATGGAAACATCATAGTCAAGCGGTACAGGAGCAATCTGCTCTTCAGCCAAGCGAAATGGAGAGGCTGAGGCAAATGGGAACACTACCCTCCAACCTTCAGTCGGAGTGGAGATAAACCCCCTACAAGGTTTATTCTTCAGTAACCTCTATAACGCCAACAAAGCCAAATAGTCCGCTGAGAACACTAACGATCCACAAGAGCCATTCGAATTCACATCAGGGCCAAGATCAATCTCTTTCCGTCAACAGTTGGTCTTTTTCAATTGTTTATTTCCCTTTCCATAGTCAATGTAGAGTTTTGGTTCTTAAAGACTTATGTGATTTGAAATCATTTAAGAAATAAATAAAGAATTACGAAAACAAACTCTATCGATTACTGGAAAGATGTAACAAGTGCCTTGAGGCGGATATAAAAGACTACTTACTACAAACATCTGAATTCAGTGCGACATGAAGTAAAGACTCGCTTAGACGATCCAACTATGTAAGGTATCTAAAGAAGGCCATGCAAGCTATCTGCAAGTGACAACAAAAATATTCAAATGGACTTCGTTTGACCCCTTCCCAAGATAAAGGACAAGGTGTCAGAGGGAATTGAAAAGGATAAAGCGTCTGATTGCTCCATCGAATCACCCAAGGAAATCGACTTGCCAACAATGATGCAGACCTTACAACGAACAACTGACTTCCTCGAAAGGCATCCTACCATCTTGCAGACTTCCTCAAATAGTTTTCGACCTCTCAAAGAGGATGGAAAAAGGTGGATGAGGATGGTCACAAGCGACGAAGCAGTCAAGGTCTCACAGTGCTGCCAAACGAGAATACTTTTCCCAAGCGTGGTACCCAGGGTGACTAAGAGCTACCACTATCGGAAGCACCGCGCATTCGCTAACACTTCGATCAACCATGAGTTAGCAGAGGGAACTGCATACACGTGGACACAAGCGACACGAAGTAAAACCAAGGCGTCTCCCTTGATAGAAAACCCGTACTACTTCTTCGCAAAATGAGATGAAATTACGAGATCTCAGCAAATCAACTACATGCGCACCTAGAACAGGTGACCACGCATAACATCGATTATGAACGAGCCTGATCGGTGTAAATGTCAGAACATTCGAAGACTCCAGAGAGAACGATCGCCCTTCAGCCTTTGGAAAACCCAAAACATTTTCTTCAAGCAAGAACATTATAGGAAATACTTTCTGTGAAAGATAGTGTCAACAATGATGGAAGAACACCATTATATAGAAATGATGGTTCACCAAACGGGGGCCCTAGAATTAACTGTCAAGCATTGAATATCATATGGGAAATGAGGAGATGAAGGTTCCCAAGGAAACTGCGCAGACGACGTTCGTCCAATTAATGGCACTGCACACAACCCCATCAATTGAGGGAGAGTAACCGATATTCAATAGTCCAATAGCTTACACAATACACGTGTTACTACACAATCTATGTCGTACATGTAGCTCAACCATGCAAGAAACCCTAGCTCTTCCTCTATTGGCCCATAGGTTCAGCCCACTGTTCCAACAACATTCTGCTACATGCTTGCCATGAGCACCATAAATCCAAGTCAGTTTTGATGCATGGATTGTGCCTACGGATCACTGTTTAATTTAAGGTAATTTTGTCCATACAGTGCGCGACATTAGCGGACATGGGTTCGCACACCCTCAAGTAGGCGAAACCTCTCTCAACCGGGCAAGCTTAGTTAGCCAAGGTTGATGACGTGACTTTTGGTACGTCTCGACACCTAGTCCACCTAGCGCGGATCCTGATGGTTTAGGAAGAGAGAGTCTAATCAGCGCTATCACACCTAGTGACGATGACTCACCATAGATTCTTGCCTCTTTTGTGGTCAATGATCGCCAAATCTGACCAAGTAAGCCTAGCCGGTAACGACTGGCAACGAAAGCTTCTGATTAAAGCCCAGACCTGTAGCCCCCACTGCACGGGAGTAAATGGTTTGGGAGCCTAGTCAGTCCTGAATTGATTTCTATGACTTGCCACGAGACAACTGTTTTTCAACATGGCCGCCGAATTACCAATCCTGGACTTGCAGCCCCCATTGCACGGGTGTAGATAGTTTAGAAGGTGGGAGCCTAGTCAGTCTCGAATTGATTCTGACGACTCACCACATGACCACTATTTTTCAGCGTGGCCGCCGAATTGCCAACCCTAGACTTATAGCCCCCATTGCACGGGTGTAGATAGTTTAGAAAATAGAAGCCTAGTCAATTGCAAACTGATTTCAACTACTCGCCATGCGACCACTGCTCTTCAGCGTGGCCGCCGAAAACCCCAAATTTGTAGCTTGATGCGCACGAGTGTAGATGATTTGGAAGGTGGGAGCCTAGTCAGTCCCAAACTAATTCTGATGGCTTGCCACGGGGCCATTACTTTTCAGCTTGGTCGCCAAACCATTCGTCTCAAACTTGTAGCCCTTACTACACGGGTATAGATGGTTTTAAAGATGGGAGACTAGTTAGTCCCTGACTGATGTTGACGGTTCACCGTGGGACTACTGCTCTTCAACGTAGTCACCAAATCATTGCTCCTCGAACCCATAGTCCACTATGTTCAGACATAGATGGTTCGGAAAGTGAGAGCCCCAAACAACTTGCCACGCGACCACCGCTCTCCTTTGAAATAGTGGTCGCAAAGATGAACCTCATCTGAGTTAGTGTCTTCACGCTCAAACGGACTGGCATTCTATTATCAGCAAAGGCCACTTATGCCAACACATAAATCGCCCGGATAAATGCTACATAGTGTGTCAACCCGAGCTCATGACACCCGACTCGATACAAATGCTCTAACGCGTACACTCAACTATCGCAACTCGCCAATAGCAGTAGCTGCAGCCGACCAATCAGACAAGTGAGGTAAGCCTCCAAAAGCACATCAATGATCTGACGACGTAATCTTGTAGATGACGTTACTTTTCAGCCGACGAGAAGCCAACAACTGGATTATTCACGGAGTCACGCGAACACCAGCTTCTTTCACCCTAATCAGAATAAGAAGGATAATCCTATACCCATCGGGCCCCAACTGGGTCAACGGAATCCCAAATAGGTCCAAGAATTCCCAAATCATGTCCAGAACGGGAAAGCGCACTCCAGTTTGAAGCATCCCATGATGCAAGCAGATGAACCTCGCCATTGGCGACATTGGTGTCTGGTCACCCTTCAGGACAGACAACAACAGGTCCTTGGGGTCCCCAAACTTTGTACGAATTTCAGCAAAACCAGGCTCAGAAAGCAACCTGTCTTCGAAAAACTCCAGGTCTCTAGCCAAGGTTGCATCGTCAAGAAGGTTTTGTTGAGCCATGAAAAAAATGAACATCACAGTATTTTCAAAAACAAAGAGAATATAAGAGTCTGATTCTGCACAAAGGATGACCTAAATAAGGACTGGTTTTCCACTGAACCAACGCACGTTCAATAAATGTAGCGCGTGACTCAAGCAAACGATTCAAACTCAATCATCATGAGCGACGTATCTTTTCAAGAGATGACTTAGCGAACCGATGTGACGACCCACTAACTCAGGGGGAGTAGCTGATGATACACCAAAATGGTCACATCCTAGAGCCATACACATGCCAAGTTGATCTCGAGGAATTACGGGCCCCAACGTCAGCGCAACACTGATCCAGCCCAAGCAATTCCAAGCCCGCCCAGTCCAGTCCACCAAATAGATCCGAATACTTACAGCCTGTTAGGCCCATATGTCTCACAACCATCCTCAATACCCATAAGCCCTACTAAGGCAAGTAACTCGAGGATAAGCTTCGGAAAGGCAACTACAGCGGTTGTCTGCTTCCAACTAGGAAGCAAATACCAAAGTACAAATCACACAAGGAAACTTCCTCTCGGAATACCCTCAAAGGGAACTATCTCCCATGTATCTAGGAGCACATGGGCTAACATGGAACTTCCCTCCTACAACACAACTACTAATTAGATAAGGATCTCCACGAAGATTTCCTTCATAAACTACAACATCGATGGCTTGGTTGAACCAGGACTCCTGCACTATAAATAAGACATGAGGTTGGTAAGCTAAGGTACGCTAGAAATTCTCTATTTACATGATTACACCTTCCTCAGATCCCTGTCTGATTTTAGCATCGGAGTGTCATCGGCCACCAGAACGGTGGTCAATGGCTCACATGCGTTACTTGTGCAGGTCATCAGGTCAGCGGGACTAGGTCAAAGCAGGGAGCGAAAAATGACTGCATCAGGAGTCATCCAACTTGGTTGTGATTTTGCAACACAGACATTTTTATGTTATTCGTCGAGGCTTGATTGCTTTTGATATTCAATGAGGCCGCTGGAGATTTCGTTGGAGGATGAGGCTTCTCTGGCTAGTGCGTAGGCTTTTTGTTGCCGTCACGGGGCACTGTATGAGTTATGCCACGTACCTTGTCGTTGTTGGCTATCATGAAGGGGTCTTTGTGGTTGAAATCCCCCTTGACCTGATTGACCACCAATCTTGAGTCGGTGTATGTCGTTAGGTAATCTATACTGATCCCTAAAGCTAGTTTTAGGCCGGACAAGAGGGCCTCGTACTCGGCTTCATTGTTTGAAGTGGGGAAACTAAACCTGACTACCTTTTCAAGGGTGAAATTGTTGGGGGAGCGGAGCCGAATACCCATCGTAGCACAATATCTATTATTTGACATTCAAATATGAAGGCTAGTGGTCTGTATTCGGCTTTTCTCCTTTGGTGAACTCAACAATGAAATCTGCCAGCGCCTGGACTTTAATGGCGGTTCTTGGAGGGTAATTTATGTCAAACTATCAGAGCTCCACTGACCAGTTCGCCACCCTGTTTTATAGCTTGGGTTTTATGTAATATCGAGCGAAGTGGATGCTTGGTCGGGACCGTATAAAATGGGCTTGAAAATAAAGCTTCAGTTTTTTGGAGGATATGATCACTGCCAGAGCCAACTTTTCCAAGTTCGAATAGTGTGCTTCTGCTTCTACGAAAGTTTTGCTAGTGTAATACACAGGTCTTTGAGTTCCTCGGTTGTCTTGCACAAGGGCTGAACTGACAGCGTGCCTGGAAACATACAGACACAACTAGAGTGTTTCCCTTGTTGTGGATTTGGAGCATAGCTTTGGACTCCCCATGTACGCTTTCAGGCCTTGAAAGACTTGTTCGCACTCTTCGTTCCAAGAAAATCCTTTCCTCCCTCTTAATATCTTGAAGAAAGGAAGGCATTTTTCGGATGACTTCGATATAAATCTGTTGAGTGTTGCTACCCTCCTAGTCAGGCTCTGAATGTCTCTGATGTTGGCTGGAGCTTTCATGTCGAAAAGGGCCTGAATTTGTTTTGAGTCGGCTTCAATTTTCCTCTTCTTCACTATATAGCCTAGGAATTTTCCAGACTCGACTATGAACGTGCACATTTGCGGGTTGAGCTTCATCTGGTATTTCCTGAGTTGGTTGAACACTTCGACGAGATCATGCATGTAGTCGGGGCTACAGAGGCTCTTGACCAGCATGTCGTCTATGTAGACCTCCCTGTTTCTGCCGATTTGTTCCTTGAACATTCGATTGACCTGCCGCTTCTTTAAGCCGAATGGCATCACTCTGTAGCAGCATATCCCCCTTTCCGTCATGAAGAAAGTTTTCTCTTGATCTGGGGGTGCATCAATATTTGATTGTAGCCTGAATAGGCGTCCATAAAGCTGAGTAAGTTATGCCCAGAAGGGGCATCCACGATTTGATCGATGCGGGGAGTGGGAAGCAATCCTTTGGGCAGGCTTTGTTCAGGTCCATGTAGTCCACACATACTCTCAATTTCCCATTTTTTTTCGCTACAAAAACGGTGTTCGCCAGCCCGTCGGGGTATCATGCTTCCTTAATCATGCCCGTGTTGAGTAAACGCTGTACCTCCTCGTTTATGATCGTGTTCCTTTTGGGCGCCAAGGGCCTCTTCTTCTGTTTAACGATTTTCCTTGAGGGGTCCATCTCTAGGCGATGGGTGATTATCGAAGGGTCGATCCCCACCATGTCTCGCATGGTCCAGGCGAAGATGTTCTGGTTAGCTCCTTGAGTTGCTTTACCAATTCTTCGCTCAAGCAGGAACCGATCTGGATAGCCTTGTTGTTGAGAGGGCTGACAAGGTAGATCGTAGTGGACTCTTTCTCCGATTGCCCGACATTGGGCCTGCCTTGAGGGCTTACTGAGCTTCGTTGTCTAGGGTCAGTTGTTCTCCTCATGCGCTTCGAGTAAAACAAAGGGTCATCCCGATTGCCCGACATTGGGCCTGGGACATGTGCATTCTACTAAATTTTTTGACAAATTTTTTATTTTATTTGCCCTTAAACATGTTTTATAGTTACAAACATTCATCATATGAACTGAATCTCAACCCTAAACACATTTCCCAACTTTCAATCCTAGCCATTTTTTATCTCCAAACCTCAAGTTTGTCACAGTCAACAATAAATAGTAAAAACCACTCTGAATTGTAATATACTAGAGTATTGTCGTGCCGTTGGCACAATAAAAGTTTAACATGATAAATAAAATTTATTAAATCTCAAGATAAATAAATATCAAAATGTTGGGTATGGGAATCAAACCCATGCACTCTTGGTGTTTTGAGTTCTATATGATCCGTTAGATTCTTATAATTGAATAAATCTCAGCCGTCTTTTATCTCCAACCTCATACATCATACTGATTTGTAATATAGAGTAGGGTATTCCCCATAGCATTGGCACGATAAAAGTTTAAAACTTGTCAAAATATGATTACGCTTAAGTTTCCATCCTTCATACTTACATGCCTAATCACCACCATCAATAATTGAAGAAAATTAAATAAATATCAAAATGTTGGGTATGAGAATCGAACCCATGAACTCTTATTGGGGATTGATTGAAGGTAAGACATAAATGTAACTTTAAATCCTAACCATTACATGAAACGAATCTCAACCATTAGATAAAACTTGTCTCTTGGTGCTTTAAATTTTATGTGATCTTTTAGATTCATATTTAGGTAAATCTCAACCATTTTTCATCTCCAACCTAAAAAACTTCTATTTTGTAATATAAACTAGGGTATTCCCGTGTCTTCGGCACTCAAATTGATTAAGCCAATATATTCTACTTTATTTTTCTAGCATCAATACCCCCTTAAGCCAATTTAGTATTGATCATCCTTACGTTTCATCATGCACACTTACATGCCTAATCACCACCATCAACAATTGAAGAAAAATAAATAAATATCAAAATGTTGGGTATGGGAATAGAACCTATGATACTCTTGTGTTGGCAAACCTGAGGGTGAGGGTGAGGGAGAAGCCCAAGAGCCCATGGATCTCAAGAGGGTTGACAAGCTACAAAGGGGAGATCATAGTCTCACATCGCCTGGGTAAGGGAGGGTGATGTACTATATATGTATGAAGTTAGATCTACAAAGTACTACACATTTTAAAGTCGTGCGAGCCTTGGGTCCAAAGTGGACAATATAGAACTATGTGGATTGGGTTGTGACAGAATGATATCAGAGTCTGACCCAACCCGAAGTGTGCCAACGAGGACGTTGGGCTCCCAAGGGGGTGGACTGTGATACACTTGTGTGGGCGGACCTGAGGGAGAGGGTGAGGGAGAAGCCCAAGAGACCATGGATCCCAAGAGGGTTGGCAAGCTACAAAGGGGAAATCATAGTCCCACATCGCATGGGTAAGGGAAGATGATGTACTATATATATACGAGGTTGGATCTATAAAGTACTACGCCTTTTAAAGTCATGCGGGCCTTGTGTTCAAAGTGGACAATATAGTAATATGTGGATCGGGTCGTGACAGAACTCATGCACTCTTATTGGTGATTTAAGTTCTATGCGATCCATTAGATCTTGATGTTTGGGTAGATCTCAGTCGTATTTTATCTCCCACCACAAACACCATCTTGTTTTGTAAGATAGATATACTAGGGTATTTCCTGTGATGTTGGCATGATAAAAGTTTAAAACTTGTCGAAACATGATCACCCTTAAGTTTTCATCCTTTATACTTACATATGCCTAATCACCACCATCAGCAATTGAAGAAAAATAAATAAATATCCAAATGTTGGGCATAGGAATTGTACCTATGTCCTCTTATTGGGGATTGATTGAAGGTAAGATATAAATGCTAACTTTAAGTCTCAACCATTAGATGAAACGAATTTCTTGGTGTTTTAAGTTCTATGTGATCAGTTAGATTCATATATTTGAGTAAATCTCAGCCGTCTTTTATCTCTAACCGTAAACACCCTTTTGATTTGTAATCTACTAGGGTATAAAATTTTAACATGATGAATAAAGTTGATTCTACTTGAAATATCAAGATAAATAAATATCAAAATATTGGGTATGTGAATCAAACCCATGCACTCTTGGTGCTTTAAGTTCTATGTGATCCGTTAAATCCTTATATACATTTGGGTAAATCTCAGCCGTCTTTTATCTCCAACCTCAAACACCATCCTGATTTGTAATAGACTAAGGTATTCCCCATGCCGTTGGCGCTATAAAAGTTTAAAAGTTATCAAAATATGATCACCCTTGAGTTTTCAACACCACCATCATCAACAATTAATGGGAATCGAACCCCATGCACTCTTGGTGCTTTAAGTTCTATGTTATCCGTTAGATTCATATATTTGGTTAAATCTCAACCGTCTTTATCTCCCACCCCAAACGCCGTCATGTTTTGTATATATAACTAGGTTATTCTGACATGATAAAAGTTTAAAAATTGTCAAAATATGATCACCCTTGAGTTTTCAACACCACCATCATCAACAAATAAAGAAAAATAAACAAATAAATATAAAAAAATGTTGGGTATGGGATTCGAACCCATATACTTTTGGTGCATTAAGTTCTATGTGATCCATTAGATTCATATATTTGGTTAAATTTCAATCGTCTTTTATCTCTCACCCCAAACACAATTTTGTTTTGTATATATAATAATAACTAGGGTATTCCCCGTGCCGTTGGCACTCCACATACAATTGTGTTCCAAAATATGGAGTTCATAGCCTTTGTTTGAGTGCGCCTTTAGGTGATCGTCTCATACTTTGATTAATATTGAAAAATATGATATGAAATGCATGAGACGTTAAATACATATTTTGAAAACTTAAGTTTTTGTATTGATCATTGATTCCATTGGAAACATCTTCAAAAATGCATTCCAACAATATCAAGTTTACTAAAATCTAACAATTACGTAGATAGTTATGATAATTTTAATTTAGAGAAAAAAAATATTTCTGCCACATATACATTCCACCAACTTTTTACATCATTTTTTTCATTTTATTTGCTCTTCTACATATTTTATAATTACGACATATGCCATTATAGAAAACAAATCTCAACCTTCAAGATCGCCTCAATTCTCAATCCTAGCCCTCTTTTATCTCATGAATAGTAAAACACCATTCTCATTTGTAATATAGACTAGAGTATTCCCCGTGCCGTTGGCACGATAAAAATTTAACATAATAAATAAAATTTATTGTACTTTAAATATCAAGATAAAAAATACCAAAATGTTGGGGATAAGAATCGAACCCATGCACTCTTGGTGTTTTGATCCGTTAATTTGTATATTTGGATAAATCTCAACAGTCTTTTATCTCCGACCCCAAACACATACTGATCTGCAATAGACTAGGGTATTCCCCATGTCGTTGGCACGATAAGAGTTTAACATGATAAATAAATTTTATTCTACTTTAAATATCAAGATAAATAAATATCAAAATGTTGGGTATGAGAATCGAACCCATGCATTTTGGTGCTTAAAGTTCTATGTGATCCGTTAGATTCTTATATTTGGATAAATCTCAGTCGTCTTTTATCCATCTGTAAGTAGCTCTCTTTCTCTCTCACGCAGCTATATTTCTGTCTCTCACGCAACTCTCTTGTTCTCTCTCACGCAATTCTTTTTATGATCCATGGATTGATTCTCAAGGACACAATGGGTTGATTTGGTTTGTTTTGCTTCTCTTTTTAATCTTCAATCTCTTGCAATTTGTTAATTTAGGGCTTATTTTCACCCCATTTTAATGTTTAATCTCTCAATTTAGGGTTTTTTTTGTTCTTTTACTTTTGAATTTTTTTTGGCTAAAAATCTACTCTACAGTCTCTCACAGTTCCCTCTCACGCAACTCTCTCTCTGTTTCAATTCACCCAATCAATGGATCAATCCTGGGGGCCTTCAATTTCTCTCCAGGTAAGGTGATTTTCTATGTTTGATTTTTATTTTTTGTTTAGAGTGAATTGTGTTGAATTTTAGGTCTATGGTGCACAAACCCATTCATCGAGAGTGTATTTTTATGAATGGAAACTCCTTCATGTACAATCCTTTTTAGTTGGGAGGCCATCAGTCAATGGAAATTGAGAGGGGTGGAACACTTGATGGATCATTTTTTTATATCGATTATATTTCTAATAAAGATAAAGACAATGTTATGGATACAATTTTTATTTTTATTGTTTACAGTGAGTTATGTTGAATTTTAGGTTTATGGTGCACAAACCCATTTGCCGAGAGTGTATTTTTATGAATGGAAATGTCTTCATGTATAATCCTCTTTAGTTGGGAGGCCATCGGTCAATGGAAATTGAGAGGGGTGGAACACTTGATGGATCATTTTTTTTATAAAGATAATGACAATTCTATCTCTCACGCAGGTCCCTCTCTGTTTCGATTCACCCAACCAACGGATCAGCCCCTCCCTTTGATCTCTCTCCGAGTAAGGTAATTTTCTTTAGTTTATATGTTTTGATATTTGATTTTTATTGTTTATAGTGAATTGTGTTGAATTTAGGTTTATGGGTTATTTATTTGCTGCAAATACATGATTTTTGTTCATTCTCATATTAGCTTATGACACATTCAAAAAGTTTAAAACATATTAATTTTGTCAAATTTTAAAGTATGCATCATTGTTAAAACATTGTAAATTTTGGCACTCCAAGTTTTCCAAAGTCACATGCTACATCTAACCTTCATTATACAGAAAATAAGGTACTAACTCTTTTTTCAAATTGATTACAACTTTGATCCGCGCTGAATTTTTCAAGACCCTTGCCTTTGAGGCCAACAAATTAGCAATAGAATTTGCTTTTCGGTAAATATGGTTTACTGCAACCTCCTGCCCTATCACAAGCTCTCCAATTTTGCCCCAACATGGTTTTAGCAACCATGGAATTTGAAATTCACCATAAAACCTTTTGACCACTAACATTGAGTCTGTTTACACCTCCACACTCCCATTTCGAGCTCAACACATAATGTAAGTCCAATGAATAAGCTGTGTTTTAGCCGAGTTGTTTGAGCCTAGCGTAAGGTGTTTTGCAACATGCAACATGGGGACATTGCACTTGCACAAGGATGGGTACAGCACGCAAGTGTTGCACACTTGAATCCATAATGAGTCAGAAAGATTTCATTAATTTTGACAACCCAACTCCGAATTTTTCTATTATTGTATCAATAGAAACTCCAAGGTCATATTTTATGACGTTGAATTCTCAACATTTATCCCACTGCTCGCAATAGGCAATGGTAGTGAAGATTTGACCTTCTTGAGTGAGAGGGCGATCTAAACATAGCATATTCCTGCTCAAATCTTTTACATCTACAACTCCAATAAGTTTACTCTAAAAAATGCTGCAAAGTATATCCACAATTGTGTTGAAAATTCACTCTTAAGAAAAAGATTAAGATGATTCGCACCTTCAAAAATTTGGGTTGTTCAAACAACAATAGCATTTGGAGCTTAAAGGAATTCCAAGAGCACTAATATTTGTATCAACAGCAGAATGCATGAGTTTCATGATAAAAATTGATATTTTGGTGGGAACAAAAGATTTCCAGATTGCTTCGAACATCTTTTCTTTTCATCACTCCTTAGAATTTGATAATCTGATACTATTGAAAACTCACCTTTAAGGTTATGGATCCATCTCCTTTAATCAGGATTGCTTTCCAATAACCTTATTTTATGAGTGTAGGCTTTGCTTGAACATGTAGAGCAATGCAGGGCTGTCGAAACTCGATACCCATTTCTAAAGTCCATTTCTTTTGTTATTTTTCCCCTTCTATACCAATTACATATTTGTTATGTTTTTTTTTTACCATATATAGTTCTTTGTTCCACCTTTTTACATTCTCCACTTTTGGTTAAATTGATGGTTGAATTGCTTATTGAATGGATGGGTTGGTTCAAAAAGATAGCTCAATTTGGAAACTTTCGTTGTAATCTAAAACTTTCCTTTTTTCTTTTCAGGGATCATTCCACTTGCATTGTGCCTCATGGTAACTATGGACCACTTGGTTCAAAAAACACCCTACTCCAAAATGATGATTTTCGGATAGGTACTATATTAGGTTGATACTACTACATCTTACTTTGAATTGGTTATGTCTCATATGTATGACACCTTTGTTTGCAGGTGGATTCAGCTGTACAGGGAATTGTAAGAAAAATTCATAGTTTTTTCCACCATAATTGGACAATTTCACCTTAGGATTATTCATTTACTTATATGTTTTCTATAGATCAAATTACAGTTCGTGATGAGCAAGTTATAGTAAGTTACGCCTAGAAAAACAAGCCATCACAGTTATAGTCGTGATGAGCAAGTTGATTCAAACTTGCTGAGGACAGTAAGAAATTTTGTTAATTTCTCTTTTAATTTTTAAAAAAACTTGCCGAGGATTTTAACATTTATCCTTTTACTAGGAGCAATTTCTTATAGACAACGACCTCATTTCCAACGTTCCCAACCAATAGGTTTTTTTTTCTATTTTTTTTTTCTTTTCCACTAATTCTAACAATAAATATTATCTATCTATTTATAGCAAGTTGTTTGTTTTTCTATTGTTAAAGCCAAATATGGGAAAGGGAGAAGAAAATGTCCCTGTGGACAATAACGTTTCCAAGCGTGCACTAGGCCAACGTTCACAGCGAGAGGAAAAAAAATCAACCTAAGTTAGACACTACCTTGATTGCTAATGTGAATACTACAAAAAAGGGAAGAGCCAAACTCCAATACTTTGGGGTATGTACATCTACTTCTCATATTTTATTAACCTTGCACCTTAGAAAAAAAACTTATATTTGTGTTTGTTTCTTTCTAGGGAAAAGGAAAAACAAAAGTGATACCCAACAATCACGCAATACCATTAAAGGGTATTCTCATAGGTGCTACCAAATCCTATGATCAAGAAGGGAATGACATTATAGATGCACCATCGATTTCTAATGTTAGTGATCAAGAAGGGAATGGCATTATAGATGAAAAATTGAGGGCATCTTCGTTAATGAATCCTTTTTTCAGAACATGTTGTTGCAAGAAAAGGTGAAACTACCGATGTTATCTACCCCTCCACCATTTCTTCAGGTGTTGTATGAGGGAGATGATGTTCAATCAAATAATTTTCATAGACATATTAGCAAGTATAATGTTGCAAATACATTTACGAGTCTCGGTACTAAATTTGAGCCAAGGGTACTCAATGGGAGAGGTCTCGCAAGCTTTATTATTCATAAGAATTATGACATCAAACATGAGCGTTAATTCCGCAACAAGGCCAAGATGCAGTTTATTCGCAACTTTACATTTATGATCCCAATTTAGCATTACACACCCTTAGTCGTTGAAATCCACGCTTGAGATTGGATGTGCTCAAAATCATTCAAGATGCTTTGTTGCAGTATAATGTGTTTGTGGGAAAATATCGTCAAGCTTATGATATTCTGAATCAATCAAATTTTGTTGACCAAAACATACATGTGTATTTACATTATAGTTGTCATAAAGACCGGTGGCGTTACAATCTTCATTCATAAAATGAAATAGCAATGATTTTGCCAGGAGATGTCCCTGAAGTAAATACAACGAGAAATATTGTCGTATACTTGTGAGGGAATCAAGAGTTGATGAAAATTAATGAATGTCACCCAGCTTATTGTTTCACTATGTGTTATTATTATCGTATGGCGAGTTAGGTTGGGAACCTGAATTAAAGTGAAATGTTACAACTAGTAGGTGTTCAAATAAACGACTTACTCATATGGAGTTTTACAGTTATCATTTGTTCGAACGACCAACTGAGTACTCAACAATTTTGTGAGATGGCAAATTGTTCCAGGAGTTTTTAGTAGATGCTTGGGCTTCAACAGAGCAAAACCAATTAATGTATGTGAGGAACAATCAAACATAGCTCAGGACTGAGCTCTATGAAGGTCTTACAGATATTGGGTTTGATGGGCTAAAACCAGATCAAGTTGGGAAGCGACTTATTTTGCCGCCATCCCATCTTGGTAGTCAAAGACACATGTTTGAGATATTTCAATATTGAATGGCTATCACACGCTACAACAATCATCCAAATATTTTCGTAACCATGACAAAATCCAAACTGGCTTGAAATTACGGATGCTCTGTTACCTCACCAAAAGCCTACGAATCGCCTAGATTTAGTAGCTTGAGTTTTTTAGTTCAAAAGAGAATGTCTAATGGATAAGATTATCAAAAGAGGCACATTCGGTGATGTTGTAGCCCATGTCTTTACCATTGAATTCCAAAAGTGAGGGTTACCTCATATGCACGCACTTATATTCCTTCATCATTTACAAAAAAATTGCACTACCGCTCAAATTGATAAAATCGTGTGTGCAGAATTTCCTGACCAGGATAAAAATCCCATGTTATTTCAAACAGTTTTATGTTGTATGGTGCATGGATCGCGTGGTGCTCGAAATCTTGGAGCACCGTGTTTGGAGAATGGGAGGTGCACAAAAAGATATCCTCGTGAATTTTCAAAAACAACAACAATGGGCCAAGATAGATATCATTTTTATCGACGTCGCCATACTGGCAGAGTATATTATGTGAAGGGGCAACCAATTGATAATAGAGATGTGGTGTTGTATAATCCATATCTTTCAAAGATGTTTGATTGTCATATTAATGTGGAAGTGTGTGAGGGAATTAGATGTGTGAAATATATACACAAGTACATTTATAAAGGGTATGATAGAACAACAATGGTACTAGGGGGAGTAGATGAAATCCAACAGTATCTTGATGCTCGATATATTGGTCCGCCAAAAGATGTTTTGCGAATATTTAGTCATTTTTTACACGAAGAAAATCCTACAGTGGTTCGGTTGGCGCTTCATTTACCTGAAATACATCATGTTGTGTTCAATCCTGCAAATCAAACACAATCAATTTTACTTAGAGTTAGACAACAAATGTCGACTTTAACTGCATTATTTGCATGTTGTGTTGTAGATCCACTAGTATAATACTCGTGCCGTTGGCACTACCTCAGAGTACATCCTACCTTCATGGCTATGTCGAATACTCGCAATTGGGTTTTATCACCAAATTAACTTTGAAAAAAAGGTTAATACTCATTAACGCAAATGATAGGGGCATAATTAGGCTATTTTTAGTACCATATTTCTATATATATTTTAGCTATTACTTGTTAATTATGGTACTAATTGTTATTTTCATGTTTGTATAGGTATTCAATTAAAATATTTTAAAATAGAAGCAAATTGGCAATTTAGGAATACTAATTGCATAAGGAATTCACACAAGCAAAGAAACCACACCAACAAGGAAACCACAGAAAGAAGAAAACAAGAATAAAAAGGGGACGATACCTGACTTTGAGAGATCATCCATACACAGCCTCCACAACAAACCCTAACCCACCATCGCAGACTTCTCTTCATCATCATCCACTCTTACAAACCCTAGCCACCGTCGTCCTCCTTCACCTCAATCGTCTTCCTCTTTTTCTTCACAAAACCCATCCAGCAATAGCTTCCTCTTCCACCCATCCTCGCAACAGTCATCACCACCGCAGGCCTTTCTTCATCTCCTCCTCTTTACAACCACAATCCCTTCTTCCATCTTCTTTCCTCATCCTGTCGTCCTCCTTCACAACACCTAGATACAACCTTTCATCCATCATCAACCCTAAACCCAATCGAACCCACCACCGTCATCAAATCCATCCATCACCCTTCTCCTCGAAACACCCTCGTCTCAGTCCCCTCTCTCTCGTGACCATTATACTTTTATTTTTTTAATGGTTTTTTTGAACTCCTCGACAATGATATCCCAATTCTACAAAAATGTTTAATAAATATTAGATTCATATCTTAAGGAAACAAAACATAAAAATCATCAAAAAAATTATTAAAAACATGTTTATTGAAACTTATACCTTTATTAAAATCTTACAACAAAACTTCTGGATAAACTATATTGGTCATAGAATCAAATCCACTTTGAAGCAAAAAGATGCTTATTTTATTGGAAGTCGTGTATCTAGATAATGCAACATAAAGTTGGCCATGGCTGAATATTATTGTTCGTAGATCAACTCCAAATATTTCATAGATTGACCCTGTGATTTGTTTATTGTCTTTACATATGCCAACCGCGCTGAAAATTAATGCCTTTTTCATTTTGAAGGGAAACTCAGAAGAGATGGCATTAAAGAGATTATAGGAATGAAAACTAAAGTGCTAGTCTTATCCCCATTTAAGATTGTAGCTTCAATTATACGCGTTACACAACGCATAACCATAATACGTGTTCCATTACAAAGTCCATCTTTAGGTGCAATGTTCCTCAACAACATAATTGGACAACCAACTTTTAATTCTAACTTAAATGACGATAATCTAGAAGGATTAAGTGAGTTCAAATACTCGGTTGGATAATGGTTGGTAATGAAATGATCATTTTCAATATGTTCAGCCATTTTGTTTGTGGCTAAATAAACAATGATTTCTCCTGGAAAACCAGATAATGCAGCTTTGTTAATGTCAGACACATCGTCATTTCTTGCTGAGAGAATTGTTCGCTCAATCAAATTATTCGGAGATGTTGTGCCTATTACATTTAGTTGAGGATAAACTACAGAAATTAGCTCACTTAAATCTTTGCACTTGTGCACCGTTGTTGGAAAATCTTGTGCGGTGATTCCAATCTATATAAAATAAAAATAATCAATCGTTAAAAAAAGGCATTGTAGAAAAATGTAAAAAGTATTTGTTTACACAAAAATATTACCTCAGTCAAAAACTTCGTAAAACCATCATTGCCTACCCAATTGTCACTCAAAGTCAAAACTTGTAGTTTATACAAATCAGAAGGGTGTTTCAGGTTGGAGATAAAAGACGGTTGAGATTTACCCAAATATATGAATCTAATGGATCACATAGAACTTAAGGCACTAAGAGATATCTAATGGTTGAGATTGTTTCATCTAATGGTTGAGACTTAAAGTTAGCATTTATGTCTTACCTTCAATTAATCCCCAATAATAGTGCATGAATTCGATTATCATATCCAACATTTTGATATTTATTTATTTTTCTTCAATTGTTGATGGTGGTGATTAAGCATGTAAGTATGATAGATGCAAACTTAAGGGTGATCATGTTTTGACAAGTTTTAAACTTTTATCGTGCCAATAGCACGGGAAATATCCCTAGTTTATCTTACAAATAATAAGAGTGTTTCACTATTTGGGAGATCGAAGATGGCTAAGATTTATCCAAACATTAAGATCTAATGGTTGAAACTTAAAGTTAGTCTTTATCTCTTACCTTCAGTCAATCCCCAAGAAGAGTGCATGGGTTTGATTCTCATACCCAACATTTTGAAATTTATTTTTTGTTGATGGTAATGATTACACATGTAAGTATATTTATTTATTTATTTATTTATCATACTCAAACATTTAGCATGTGGAGTAATGCTATAGTGGTTCATTATGTATATTTATTTATTTGATGAATTACACATTTAAATTTACAAGAAATGACAAGGTAGACTGCCAAAATTTTACAAAAATTGTGATTAATTTAGTTTAAGCTACCATTACAGAAAACCAAATATTTGTGGTTGAGATAATGCCGCAATGGATATTAAAAATGATGAATGCCCCGATAAATATTAAAAAATATATGTTTAGAAGTAATGATACATGTGCCGCAATCTTGGGGTATGATTAGTAACATATGTCTTGAATGACAATATATATTTATTAAATAAATTTTTTTATGGTAACATCTAATTATTATTTGAATAAATGAGCTCATGCTAAATTCCTTCATCAATTATTCTTATTTATTTGAGTTTCATATGGAGGACAAGTGTATCAATTAATTTTCTCTATGGAACAACTCATACACGCATTGCACATCTTGCATGGCTCTTTATTTTCCTTTTTCCATGCTTTTAGCCTAATAAGTTACATGTTTCAAATACATTATTGTCATTTGGTTAGGTGGATTTTATGGTTAAGTTTCATTAAATGTTAAGAAACAAAGACGATTGTAAAAATTTCTCAAAATATATGAGATATTGAATGGTCATGCCAACGGTCTCAAGTAGCGAAAAATGTTCATCTTTTCACTTTATTTCATGTAAATAGATTTTTTTTAGTTACACGTTGAAGGAATATGTAAGCTTTTTAATCTCTTTTTTTAATTATGGTTTAGTTTAAACCCATGTGCCAGGTGCTAATAGCATATTGAGCTAAAATCTCCATAGGCACACCGGGAGATTTTTCAACTCAGTAAAAGCCCTTAGAGGCACTGTGAAAGATAAGCCACGATAAAAATATTAAACATCGTACGGTAGTGCCAACGACACGGAAAATGCCCTAGTATATATATATATTGATCGTCAGTTTAGGACCAAGTTAGTCTTCATTTTGTTACACTTGACCAAATTAGGACCATATACACTTGACTAAACCGTTCGCTAGGAATAAAGTCTTAAAGTTTCAACCCATTTGTATATGCACTCCTCCAAATATGTGTCAAAAATGTGATCTCGTCTACATGAAATATGTTTTTCATTGCTCCATCAATTTGATCTAGATCTTTTTGGAATTTGTAGATTAATGTCAGGAACGTTGTGGTAAAGTTTCAATTCATTTGGACATACTCAATCCTTTTGTAACCCTCAACTTTGGTAAAACTTTGTCGACATTTGTATTAGTTATTACTATTTTTGCCTTATTCATTTTTGTATTAGCTATTTTCATTAGATTAACATAACTACAGCCCCGTATAAATTGATTTGGAAGTTGTTCATCATAGGCGTGTTTGGGGTTTATTTGACATACTTTCTAGATAAAGAAATTGGAACTAAAATGGTTGGCAACTCTATGAAAAAGGTTTGTTGTTTCTTCGTTACTAAGTCGGTGTATGAACATGGCCTCTGCCTTCTTTAATCGTTTAAACAAGAATTTTTATGAAATTCCCAATCTCCACAAACCGAATAATCATAGATTTCAGGAGTGGACTTATTAGGAGTGCTCTAGGTGTCCATGGGCCTTTTCCCATGTGTTTATTTAGGAAAATCCAGATATGAGTTTACGGTGTAGCCACGCTGTTGTTGTCCACCGATATATGTTATAGTCTCAAGCATCTGCTCTCATTTCTCCTTGATACGAATTTCACTTATTTTTTGTAATAAAGGTGTTGGGACAAATACCAATAAAACAATACCAAGGAAATAATTTAAAGCAATAGTAAACGAGACACCAAGATTTACGTTGAAAACCCTTCAATGTGAAGGGAAAAACCACGGGGCAAATCTGAGAGAATCCACTAATCAAATAAAAAGAAGTACAATAACTTCTCAAGTTTTTTGCTCGAAGCTTGAGTAATACAAGGAGTAAATAACACGGGTTACCTCACAGCAAATCAACCCAAAAGCTCCTTCAACTTCTTCTACCAAATCAATCGACCAAACTAAGTCGATATCGCAGCCACGAATCACACTTTGTCGCACAAAATCGCGCCCAAATAATCAGACACAAAGTCACCGCCCACGCGCACACAGCCGCACCAAACACCAAAGAGAATACTATGTTCTCTGTTGCTTATTTACACAACAGCTTCTATGAAAACATTATGAATAAAACTATGTTTTATGCACCTATTTATACTTGTTTGCAGCCGCCCAACACCACCTCAAATAGAACTTTGTTTCTATTTAATTTACTAGCTGCCAACTCATTCCTTATTCAAAACAAAAACTAAAACAGAGTTTTTGTTTCTTATTGAAAACATTTTTCCTTATTCAACCAAACTTAAAATTATGTTTGATTAATTACCAAAGTTGGATACACCCTAATGGATTGAACTTCAACAAATCTCCCCCTCCAGACCATTAGGGATGAATCACCGCCTAATCATATTAGGTCATTCCAATGAGTTCTCTACAAAACTCATGTTTTCCTCTTGGAACTACTTTTGTCATCATGTCAGAAGGATTTTCACTAGTATGAATTTTTGCAACCTGGAAACAATTTTTCTCAAGCACATCCAGTGGTAATGTGTATCAATATGCTTGATAAGTCCATGGTATGTGACATTCTTACTCAACTCAATAGCACTCTGACTATCACAATGCACCACATACTTATTCTGATTCACACCCAGCTCATTGAGCAATCTTTTCAATCATAATATTTCTTTCCCTGCTTCATTAATGGCAATATACTCGGCTTCAGTAGTTGACAAAGCAACACACTTTTGCAATCTAGACCGCCAAGCTACAACTCCCCCTGCAAAAGTGAAAACATAACCTGAAGTCGACCTCTTCTTGTCTAAATCACCTGCAAAATTTGCATCTGTGTTCCCTTCTAACACAGCTCCTAAATTACCAAAGCTTTGAAGTACCTTTCAAATATCTCATAATCCATTTAATTGCAGCCCAATGTTATTTTCCTGGATTTTCTGAATACCTACTCACAACACTGACTGCTTGAGCAATATTTGGTCTTGTACAAACTATAGCATACATCAAACACCCTACAGCAGAGGAGTATGGAATATCTGACATATGTTTCTTTTCTTCATCAATACGAAGAGATAACTTGGCACTTAACTTGAAATGATTAGCAAGTGGAGCACTCATAGGCTTAGCATCATTCATGTTGAACCTTTCAAGTAATTTTTCAACATACTTTTATTGTGACAACTACAACTTCTTAATTTTTCTATCACGTGTAATCTTCATCCCTAGGATGTGTTGAGCTGGCACCAAGTCTTTCATATCAAAAGAGCTAAACAATTTTTTTTCAATCTGCCAATCATATCAACATCGATCTTTTCCAACAATTAGCATATCATCAGCATAAATCAAGAGAATAATGAAGCTATCAGGCGAAAAATATCTGACATAAACACAATGGTCTAGAAGTGTTCTCTTGTAGCCATGTCCTACTATGAAGAAGTCAAACTTCTTATACCACTGACTCAGAGCCTGTTTCAATCCATAAAGGCTTTTCTTCAATCTGCAAACCATATGTTATTTCCCTTTCACTTCAAAACCCTCTGGTTGTGCCATGTAAATTTCTTCATGCAAATCCCCATGAAGAAATGCAGTTTTAACATCTAACTGCTCAATCTCAAGATCCATGCTAGTTGTAAGACTTAACACCACTCTAATGGATGTCATCTTTGCCACGGGTGAGAATATCTCATCAAAATTTATCCCCTTATTTTGTGCAAAGTCTTTTACCACTAACTGAGCTTTTGTTTCACATTCTTTCCATCACCATCCTTTTTCAATTTGTACACCCATTTGTTCTTCAAAGATTTTCTACTTTTTGGAATCTCAAATAAATCATAAGTACCATTCTTATGCAAGGAACTCATCTCTTCTTGCATAGCTTTCATCCAGCTATCTTTATCTTTATGATCTAGTATTTCTTGAAAATTTTCTGGTTCACCTTTTTCTATAAGGAAAACATACTCATCATTGGGATACCTTTTTGAAGGTCGGCGCTCTCTAGTAGACCTTCTTAATTGAGGCTCTACTATTTCTTGCTGAAGGAGTTGTTTTTCATGCGCAATCTCATCTGTTTCTACATGATCATCATTAACAACTTCATTTTCTGGCATATGGTACCAACTATATCATTTGGCATCTCTCCTCCATTTTCAACATGCGACAAAGGAGGAGAAAGTGGTGTAAGATCGATCTGCTACCTCATTATTTATCTGCTTGGGCTTCTCAATTTTCTCAAAATCTGCAATGGTATGATCTTCATAAAATACCACATCTCTGCTTCTAATAATTTTCTTATTCTCAGGATCCCATAATCTGTAACCAAACTGCTCATCTCCATAACCAATGAAAATACATAAAGATGTTTTCTCATCAAGCTTTAATTTCTTCTCCTTCAGTACATGAACAAATGTTTTACAGCCAAATACCTTCAGATGAGAGTATGAATTATCTTTCCATCTCCACATTCTTTCTGGAATGTTCCTATCTGAAGGAAATGAAGGAGACTTGTTGATGAGATACAAGTTGTACTAGAAGCTTCAGACCATAACCCTTTTGGCATCTTAGTCATGCGAAACATGCATCTCACCTTTTCTACAATAGTCCGGTTCATTCTTTCTGCTACCCCATTATGTTGTGGAGTGTCAAGAACTGTATTTTCATGCCGTATATCAAGCTTACTACAATAAGCTTAAAATTTTTTTTGATGTGTACTCACCACCATTATCACTGCGGAGACACTTCAAAACTCTACCTGTTTCTCTTTCAACCTTGGCATGAAATTGCTGGAATAGCTGAAAAACCTGGTCCTTAGATTTGAGAAAATACATCCACACCATTCTTGATGCATCATCAATAAATGTCAAGAAATATCTACTACCACCAAGAGAATCTACTTCAATGGGACCACAAACATCAGTGTAAACCAAATCTAACAAGCCATATTTTCTTTTTGATGATCTACGAAATTCAACTTTATGATATTTACCAAATAAACAATAATCACAGGGGTTAAGAGAAATACCTTTCAAGGAGGGAATTCATTTCTTCTTTTCTAAGAGTTGCATACTTTTCTCGCTCATGTGTGCAAGTCACCTATGCCACAAGTTTGTAGAAGAACTATCTTCAGCTGCATTCAAACCAGTCTTACACAATTTCACCCGAGTCTTGTATAGTGTGCAACACGCCTTACCCTTTGCCACAAGTGAACCTTTGGTAAATTTCATACACCGTTACCAAAATAATTAATATACCCTTGTTTATCCAAAACAAGTCCAGAAATCAGGTTCAGATGAAGATCAGGCACATGACGTACATCTTTCAAAGTCAACGTGCACCCCGTATTTGACTGGACACCGACTATTTTAGAGCTGCTAGTGTTTCCCATCTTCACACTGCCAAAATCTCTTGCTCTATAAGTAGTGAAATAGGTTTTCCTTGGGGTTGCATGATAAGATGCACCAGTGTCAATAATTCATTCGCTTCCTTCATTAGCAACATCCAAACATTCACCTTCGCCATACAAAAGAGCCACGGGTTCATCAGTAACAGCAACTGTATCTTTTTTACTATCACCATTTTTCACTTTTCCCTCTTTCAAATATCTTTTGTAACTATAACATTGTTTTCTGAAATGGCCTGATTTATCACAATAATGGCACTTAAGACTTCTCTATCTTGATTTTGATCTCCCTATTGACTTATCACGGTTCTTATCATAACTATGATATTTCTTATATTTTTCTCTCCCCCTATTTTCAGAGTCAAGTGCTTGGGAATGATCGGTACCGGCAGACTTCCTTCTAGTCTCTTCATTAAATAAACTATCGGTAACCAACTCCATGGTAAGCTTTCCATTCGGTGTCGAATTACTAACTGACACCACCAATATTTCCGAACTATCTGGTAATGAGCTAAGAAGTAATAGTGTTTGCATTTCATCATCTAACACTATCTTCATGTTGGACAACTGATTCACCACACTTTGCACCTCATTCAAGTGCTCAACAATAGAACTATCTTCCTTGAATTTCAAGTTCACTAACTTCCTGATCAAGAAAACCTTGTTTGCAGCGGTTTTCCTTTAATATAAATTCTGGAGTTTGGTCCAAAGAGCATGTGCAAACGTCTCAGTTGACACATGATGAAATACCGAATCATCTAACCATTGCCTGATATGATCAATAGCTTTTTTGTTTAATTTCTTCCACTCTTTTTCTAACATATCCTTGGGTTCAGCTGCATCTCCCTCAATTGGAGGGTACAAATCCTTATAGTATAATATGTCTTCCATCTTGGTTTTTCAAATAACATAGTTTGAACCATTAAGGCTAATCATCATTGTATTGTTGTTATTCTCCATGTCAACTCTCTTAATTGATAATCTCCCAACAATTGTTCTGATATCACTTTGTTGGGACAAATACCAATAAAACAATACCAAGGAAATAATCTAAAGCAATAATAAACGAGACACCAAGATTTACGTGGTTTTTTCCTTTCGCATTGAATGATTTTTCACATAAATCTTGGTGTCTCGTTTATTATTGTTTTAAATTATTTCTTTGGTATTGTTTTATTGGTATTTGTCCCAACAAAAGGGAATCCATTTTTCTATATATAAAAGTATCTAACAAGTTCACAGTAACTATCATTATTTATGTTTAAGTTTGAATTTATTTCTACTTTTATTTCGCAAATAGAAATATTTGGCCACTAATAAGGCCCTAAAGTATCATAATTTAGAGTTGACTACAGGTTCAATCACCTTTTTGTACACCCATGAATGTTGTGTTTGCTTTGAATAGATGGAAGAATATTGACTCGGAGCAGTAGGAATATGGTGTTTGGTGGAAGGAAAATGTTGTGGATTGAGTTACTTGAACATATTCTCCTTTAAACTAATCTATATAAGCCGAATATCTTATAAGCATTGTTATTTACATCAAATGTAGCTTGTTTAGGTCTGAATTAAATCATACCGTATCCATGCCCAAAAGGAAAGTTAAATAATGTTTTAGATTATTTCTTAATCAATTTATATGCACCTTTTATTGATTATTTTCTCTTTATTTGTTACTAATACTCCAAAAACGGTGAACATAGTAAACCAAATTGTAATAAAAACATTTTAGATATTAGGAAAGTATATTTTGAACATGAAGTAGATTTTCTCCTTATGGGAAAGCTATATATAGGTTGAAATATTTGTTATCACAATTTATGAAGCGAATGAGGCAAAATGTGAACGGCGTGAATATATATGGTAAACAAAAATGGGACGTTTGAACAAAATCACTAGGTCTAGGTTGAAGTTTTTGAGTGTGTCGTCGGTGAGTATAGAACCCAGGACGTCGGGGTTTAAATCACCACAGCCTTAACTATCCAACCGGATTACCATTCGCTGAAACACGAAGTTAATTGTAGGTATTTGTTCATTTTGAATCTAAAATGCCCGACTGGAATTTTTTTAAAGGACCTTCCAAAGAAAAGATATGATATGCTATTTTTTATTTATTTGAATTGAAAAAAAAAAAGTTTAAAAAATGGGAATGGATGTTGAATCTGTTCACAAGTAAATTACAAGGGAAACAAATGAAGGAACTTGCATAGAATAAGGATTGCACTTGACAGTCAAAGGTGTACTAGCTGAGTTAGTTAGAGATGTGGCAGATGGTATCCAACGGCATGGGTGAGGAGAAGGGTTAAGGGTATTAAAAACAAAAAAAAGGATTGTAAATTTTGCAGGTAACTGGACCCAATAAAATCCTTAATTTCTGGCCTAACCAGCTAAGCCCAACCCAAACGACATAAGGTGATTGCATTTCATCATCATATCTCCAATCAGGAGATTGTGATGACATGTTCCAAATACATGAGCAAGTGCAAGACCAAACACAAATGATGAAATCCAATCATCTAAAATCATGAAACCAACTTTAAATTTGCAAAGCTAGGTGTTATAATTGCTCTATCAATCATTCATTAATATAAAATGTCTGTGACTACAAAGTCCAAATTGGGTTTTTTTATATGAACAAAATAACTCAACAGAGATTTTATAGACAAAGTTAGAACCATCATTATGATGATATAGATTTGTTAATAGCAGTGGATAAGAAGAGTGACTACTTTAAGAAGATCTAAAAGGCTTCATAGCCGAAATAAAACTAACACTATCGTTCATGATGTCACATCCTCAACCCCAAAAGAACCCCGTAACGCAACGCGGGGCATTACGGCCGTGCAAGGATAGCTTGATGATGTATACTGATTTTGCTAAATTTATCTTTGCCAAATCCGAAATGAGATTGAAATTGAAGTCTTTCTTGTATTACATAAATCATACATGACAAGTACCTTCAACTTCAACAATGGCAATTTCACAATGTGCACAAATGAACTTAACTGAAGAAGACTTGAAATTACCTTTTTTTTTATGTATAGAAATTAACAACATATTTAAGGAGAGAAAAAAGAGTCGGATATAATACATTCAATGACGATTTGTGAGAGATACAAAAACATACAACAAAGGGGTTCTTTGAAACAAGAAGAAAGCAAATGTGTGTGGAAAACCAACACCTTTTGTTTCTCTGGGGAAAATTTTGTGGAGGACTTATTTTCTATGGCTTGCTTAGTTCAGTACCTTCCTTTATGCTCATATCCACCTCTTCTAAGCTATTGAAGCTACCATCTTCTACTGTGCTGTTGGCAGAGGAATCAATGCCAGACCCTGCTTGGATCTCCTTGAACATTGTCATCACTTGTATCATGTTAGGTCTTCGCAGTGGTCGATCGTCTAGACATGCACATGCGACCTTTAGGTGTTGTAGTAGCTCGATCTCCAAATTAGGGTCCTCTTTCATGAGTTCTGGGTCGAACACATCGCTTATTTTCAACTTTGCATGCTGCTTCACCCACCCAACAAGGTTATTGTCTCCAAAGTCAATTGAGTCTGTGGGTTGCTTGCCAGTGAGTAGCTCCAGCAATACTACACCATAGCTGTAGACGTCTCCTTTTGTAGAGCATCGGAAACTCTGGTAATATTCTGGTGGAACGTAACCTGGCGTGCCTGCAAGTGTGCTCACACTGAGATGAGTGTCCATGGCACTCATTAGCCTCGCCATTCCAAAATCTGACACACGGGCTTCTAAGTTCTCATCAAGAAGAACGTTGCTCGACTTCATGTCTCTGTGGATAATGTGGGGAAGGCAATTATGGTGGAGAAAGGCTAAACCCCTGGCGGCACCAATGGCAATTTTTCTCCTAGCTGCCCAATTAAGCTTTATGCCGGCCTTCCTCTTATCATGTAGAACATCATCTAAGCTGCCGAACCTCATGTATTCATAGACAAGTAATCTCTCCTCCGCAACTTTGCAGTAACCCAAGAGGGGAACGAGGTTACGGTGCTTTATCTTTCCAATAGTCTCCATTTCGGCTGTGAATTCCCTGTCTCCTTGTCCACTAATGTGAATTAGTTTCTTGACTGCTACAACACTCCCATCTTTGAGCTGGGCTTTGTAGACATCACCAAAACCACCGGAACCAACCAGACTGTCATTGTGGAAGCCATTAGTGGCTTCAAGAAGGTCAGCAAAAGTGAGCTTCCAAAGAGGTTTTTCGAAAGTGGCAAGGTTGATGCTAAGAGCTTCCCTGGTACCTGTCAGCTTCCAACCACCATTTGTGGTGGCTGAATGTGGCCTGCTTTCAAGGTAACCATCTAATTCAGCTTCCTTTCTCTTCTTCCTCTTCTTTCTTTCAACAGCAACTAAGATCAAACCAAATATACAGAGAAGGGAAAACAATAAGCCCATTGCCATACTCCCAGCGAGCGAAGCTTGTTTGCGGTGAGATTTCTGATGCTGGGAGTTCGCTGCCTTTGAATTAGAACTTCCACATGGAACAAGAGGATAACCGCAGAGGCCTGTATTGTTCGCATATCTGTAGGCTGGAAATGTGGCTAGCTGACCTGTTTGAGGGATCTGTCCAGAGAAGTTGTTGTTGGAAATATCCATCTCAGTAAGAAACGTGAGGCCAGACAAGGAAGGCGGCACAGGTCCTTCGAGGTTATTATGAGACAGATCAAGGATACCGATATTCTTCATGTTTCCAAGGTCATCTGGGACAGGACCAGATAGATTATTGTGGCCTATATTCAGAACGGAAAGATAGTACATGTTTCCAAGCTGCTTGGGAATGCTACCCTGAAGCATATTATAAGACAGATCAAGAAAAATCATTGAACCATTGTTGTCAAATGTATACTGCGCATGGCCATTGTAGATTCTAGTGAAGTTGCAAGATCGCCTGGTCGGAATTCTGTTCAATTCATCCTGTCTGATTCCATTAAATTCAAGCAAGTTTCCAGCTCCATGGCATTCAGTACTTCCATCATTCTTCAGATATACATACTTCTTTCCAGTAACCAAACCAACAGCAATGCTACCTGATTGCCTCGATAGAGTTGAGGGAATCGCCCCGCTCAAACGATTGCTGTTAAGATCTAACCAAATCAAGCTTTTGCAGTCTCCAAGCTCCAGAGGGATGCTACCAGAGAAGGAGTTGTTTCCAAGTTTAAGTATGGCTAGTTTATTAAGCTGACCAATCCACGCTGGAATCTCACCATTTAGTCGATTGCTCGACAATGAGATCCAATTCAGATTAGTACAATTACTCAACCCTGCAGGGATCGCCCCAGTCAACCCATTATTATCCAAGATCAGATTCTCAAGTGGCTTGATATACATTAGCTCATTAGGAATCTCCCCATCAAGCTGATTCAACCACATTATGAGATCCCGAAGCTGCAACAAGGATCCCAGACTCGACGGAATCTGCCCAGTGAGGAAATTAAAGCTGAGATCAAGCGAAACCAGCTGCGAACAGTTACTAAGTGAAGCCGGAATAGTGCCCGTAAACAAATTGTTCTGAAGATACAACTCCTTCAAGCTGTTTTTAGACCCTCCACAGAGTCCCATTGGAATTCTCCCCGAAACATTATTTGAACTTAGATCCAACAACTCCAAATCCGTAAGCTTAGACAACAAATCCGGTAAACCCCCTACAAAATTATTATAAGACAATACCAGTTTCTTCAAACTAGTCATCTTTACAAGTGTTTGAGCAGGAATTTCACCCGAAAAATTATTGTCCGAAAGATTAATAGACTCCAGAGCTAAACAAGAGCCCAAATTACTTGGCACTTCACCATACAAGTGATTCATCGAAACGTCAAGTTCGACGAGAGTTGAACACATAGCATCAGACAGTTCAATGGGTATCTCTCCTTGTAAGTTATTAGTTGAAACCAACAAGTACTGCAAATTCCCACTTGGAAAAACAGGGAATTTACCTGAAAACTGATTGTCAGAGAGATTCAAGAAGCTCAACTGATGACACCGACTGAGTTCTTTCACAATTTCGCCTGTAAATGAATTCCGAGAGAGGTCCAGATGTTGCAGAGACTCGCAAGCACCAAAAGAAGGAATTTCTCCGGAGAAATTATTCGAAGCTAGATCGAGATGTTGCAAAGCTTGACAATTCAACACCGGAATGTTACCTGACATGTGGTTTCCTTCCAAATCCAAGTGCTTAAGCTGCGAACACCCACGTGCAACGAGCCACTGAAGAGCATTTTGACCAGAAATCTTGTTCCAGGACAGATCAAGAACTTGTAAATCCATCTTCAACCCACCGTAATCACCTCTTCCAATCGAAAACATGAGCGAATTCCTCGACAAGTTGAGCGATGTCAAGCTCTTACAAGAAGCCAAGGTTGGTACATCCGAAATCGAACCGGACAAAGCATTGTGAGACAGATCCAGCTCGGTTAGCACTGGGCTACACTTGGAAGGGGTGAGATTTCCAGTGAGGTTGGTCGATGCGAGAGACAGTCTCTCTAAACTCTCCAAACTCAGAAGAAACTGAGAAACCAAGCGGAAATCGACACGAAGAGGTATGAATGAGAGATCGAGGGCCAACACTCGAGATTGCTTACATGTAACTCCTTTGAAGTAACAGGGATCTTGATTGCTCTGCCAGCTTGCAAGAACACTTGGGTTCGATATCGAAGCTTTGAACGAAAGTAATTGCTTTGCATCTCCGTTACTATAATCTTCTGCAGCAGCAGCATATGACCATGAAGAGAAGGTGATTAAGAAGGTTACCGCCGCAGTGGCAAAGAAGAGGAGAGGTGGGTTTTGAAGCTCCATGAATAGGTTTGAAGTGGTTTTAGGATTTTTGTACTGCCATAAAAAAAAAGGTTGAAAGAAAGATAGCTTGTGAGGTGTTTGTTGTTATTGTGTGTTTGAGTGAGAGACAGAGAGGGAGAAATCAGAAATGGTGGATGGGAGTGAAAAAGACGGATGTGAACAAGGTGAGGGGTATTTATCGGGGGAGGGAAGAAGAGAGACACAAACAGCTAGCTGTGCTGTTGGTCACATGCATTGTGTCCCACTCGGGCCACTCTCCCAAGTCCCACAACACATTTTTCTTCCTCTCTTTGCTCTTCTATTCATCTTTCACTGATCCAGATCTCGATCTCCAAATCCCTGTTTACATATTCATAAAAGATTTAATTTAATGTAATACAAAATTATTATTATTGTTATTGTGGCGTGAGATGTTTAACTTAGATATCTACCTGGATTTATGGCATGTGAAAAGTAAGTGTGTTGTTGTTACTTGATGTTTGATCACACTTTGGAATTTGAATTTTTTAGATTCAAGTTGGTGTGCCGTAGTTATTTGCATGCCTAAGTTTTAAGTGAAAAATTAAGAGGAGCTAGTAAATGAGATAACAGAGCTTGCTAGGGGTTATGAAATGACGAGAGTAAATTGGCATCTTTTATTTTATTTTATTTTATTTACAGCAATTCACAACGCCAATTGTGTGACACTGCCACCATCACTTACTAGATCTTTTATGATCTACAGAACAACGTTCAATCCCAGATAGATAGATAGATAGATAGATGTTCAATGTATGATTCCAGTGGTCATGGGCCACACAATGAAAGCGACTAGTGACTGGAAACTACCTGACATTATAAAATTTTAGTCAAATCTACCGTTTTACATTTCCGTTGCTGCTTTTTGTGCGCATCATCGTCTGGTACGCCTTTCTAGGTATCATTCGAAGGACATTTTCGTCATTTCACTGTGTCGTGATAGCAGTTGCAATTCACGTGACGCTACGTAAATGTGATGGTCTCGTTAAAATATAGTTTTATCCGGTCGGAACTGAAGGGGGACTCATGTGCACTGTGCACTCATGTGCATGAAATTAGTCTTTCTCTATCTCTTTTTTATCACATTCTATTAAATTACAAATTAAATTATTCTCTCTCCAAATATTAAATTACAAATTAAAACACACATCACTTATTTCTATTTATTTTTATTAAATTATTACAAATTAAATCACACACCACTCATATTTCTCTCTTCACTAAATTATTATAAATTAAACCACATTTTTTACTTATTTTTCATCAAAATCTATACAATTCAACACATATCTCGAAAAATAATCAAATAGTCTCAATTTAATAAAACGCACATCTCTAAGTAAATCGAACGGTCCAAATTTAATATTACAATAATCTCGATAAAATATATAATTGGCCAAATTTAATGGAATACACATATCAAGGTAAATATAACAACTCAAATTTAATAGTACATACATGTCAAATTTAATTATGCACTCATCTCGAGAAAATATATGATTCAGCACGTACCTCAAGAAAAACTAACGGTTCTGTACGCATCTCAAGCAAAAATAGATGGTTCAATACTCATTTTGAGGAAAAATAGACGATCCAAGTTTAATAGAACACACATCTCTAGGTAAATCTAATAGTCTATAATACTTTCATCTCAAGAAAAATCTAACGGTCTAAATTTAATAATTCACACACTTATTAAATTTAGACCAGTTAGATTTTTTCCGAAATGAGTGAATTATTTAATTTGGACCATTAGATTTACCTAGAGATGTGTGTTTTATTAAATTTGGATCGTTTATTTTTTATCGAAATGAGTGCTAAACCATCTATTTTTTCTCGAGATGCGTATAGAACCGTTAGATTTTCTCGAGGTACGAGTTGAATCATATATTTTTCTCGAGTTGAATGCATAATTAAATTTGACATGTATGTACTATTAAATTTGGTACGAAATGTTTTTACTATTAAATTTGAGTCGTTAAATTTGCCTTGATATGTATGTTCCATTAAATTTGGCCCATTATATTTTTTTTCGAGATTAGTGTAATATCAAATTTAGATCACTAGATTTATTTAGAGATGTGTGTTTTATTAAATTTGGACAATTTGAATTTTCTCGAGATGTGTATTGAATTTGTATAGATTTTGGTGAAAAAATAAGTGAGAAATGTGATTTAATTTATAATAATTTACGGGAGAGAGATAAGTGATGCGTATTTTAATTTGTAATTTAATGTGAAGAGTGAGAGAAGAAAGAGAAAGTAATTTAACGGAGAGAGAGAGAGAGGAGAACCGTTAAATTACTTTTGGAAAATTCTAAATGGCGAGGAAACGGGTGAGGGGGTAAGTGTGACTGCTCATCCCCCTCGAGATGCATGCATGTGTCTTTGAGATACACAATCTCACGAATCTTAAAGGAGATGAGTAGTAATACCCACTCCTTGACCCATTTCCTCAACGGCTAGAAAGGCTCATTCTTTTTAGGGCATGTTTTGTTACTCCTTTGACCATTGTAATGTAATGGCTATTACAATGGTCAATTGCATTCATTTGTTTGGTGGCACAAAAAAACATTGTAATCGTCATTCCCATTACCAATTTGGTTGTAATGGCCATTAGATCCCCTCACCCTATGAATGGTCATTACATTGGTCATTGTAATGGTCAACAAAGCAAAATGACTTCATTTGCCCTCATCATCTTTGTTGTTGTGTTGAAGTTTTTATGCTTTTGTAGTGAGGGCATATTGGTAAAGTCACATTCTCACTCCCATTACATTCATGGTTAAACCAAATACTCCTTTTACATTCCTATTACTATTCGCATTACTGTTCCCATTACAACGTGGAACCAAACATGCCCTGAGAGCAATCCAACAAATGAAATTGATACGAAAAATTCTAGGGGTCAAGGGAAAGGGAGCGAGGGATGGTGTAACCACCCATCCTTCTCGTGATGAGCGCTCGCGTGCATCTCCAATATGATGCGCTCATCCCAAGGAGGATGGGTGGTTACAACCCTCCCTCGCCCCTTTCCCTCGCTCCCTCCCTCGCTCTATAGCAAAGCTCAATTGATACTCATGAGTGCATATGGGAAAATTCTAGGGGTTGAGGGAAAGGGAGCGAGGGATGGGTGAAAGCCACTCATCTGCCTCGAAATGAGTGGCATCGCGCATCTCAAATACGATGCCCTCATCTCGAGGCGGATGGGTGGTTACCACTCATCCCTCGCCCCTTTACCTCGCTCCCTCCCTCGCTCTGTAGCAAAGCTCGTGCATATGAGGCCCCTCAGTCCCCAAGACGGACCCGAGGGGGGCTCCTGCGCACTGTGTGCAGGACCTCCTCATGTGCATTAATGGTAACCGTTAGATTAAAGTAGAAGTTCATCTGAGCCGTTAGATCTATTGAACGGCTCAGATTCACGGATTTGAAATTTTTTTTTTTTTTTGCTTTTCATCTGAAGTTACAGAGGTGGTGGGTTTGGGTGGGAGACGGAGAGTGGAGAGGAATAGCGAGATGGACGCGGTGGTGGAGAGGAGTGAAGAGGGTACACTAATCAAACCCGACCCACCCAATTACACAACGCCACGTAAATGACAAGTAAATGAGAAGAAGACGCAACAACAAGAACCTCCTGGTTGATGCCAATGTCCCCAACTCACTTCAATGGCTACAATTCCATCAAGTCCCATATTTACATCTACACACACTATGGTTGAGTTGCCTATAGTGTTACTTCACTCTCTCTCTCTCTCAATTTCCATCTATTGTTGTTCATCTTTGCATCTACACACACTTGTTCTTTGCATCAAGTTCCATCAACTCCATGGTTGAGTTGCCTACAGTGTTACTTCCATTTCCATTCATTCATGAAACATTTCCTCAAACACTCTCTACTCACTCTCTCTCTCTCAATTTCCACCGTTTCTCCCAAATGGATCATCAAATCCTAGAAAAATCAGTAAAAAATCATCAAGATGAACAACAACAAGAACAAGGAAAACCCTCTTCACTCCTCTCCACCACCGCGTCCATCTCGCTCTTCCTCTTCACTCTCCGTCTCCCACCCAAACCCACCACCTCTGTAACTTCAGATGAAAAGCAAAGAAAACAAAAAAAAAAAAAAAAAAATTCTAATCCGTGAATCTGAACCGTTCAATAGATCTAACGGCTCAGATGAACTTCTACTTTAATCTAATGGTTACCTTTAATGCACATGAGGAGGTCCTGCACACAGTGCGCAGGAGCCCCCCGGGTCCCCCAAGACCCAGTTCATCAATTTTTGGGCACTGAAAACTTTGATGATTAATGATGGATTAAACATAAAAGAAATGGTGATTGAAAACTCATCAAGAAGAAGAGAGACAAAATATGGGTGGGCCCCATCTCTTGAAACACCCACGAGTGGGACTGGCCCACTCAAACCCACTGTATAATTGCAAAATAATATGACGTGGCACCATTCAAGCAAGCATGTTTTAATCGGATGAGCTTTGACCAATCCACACCGACAAATTTCCTACCTGTTACCCTCTCAACCCTTTCAAGCAACCTCAAAGCCCTCCCGATGTTGCTCACAGTGATATTTGTTCACATTTTCTTCACAAAACAGAGTAACGCACATGGGTATATTGACGTACGGGGTACAGGCCCATGTATCAACAAATTAAATAATACAAAATGCCATAAAAAATCCTCGAGATTCGTGTTAACGATTATATTATTGTTTTGGAATCCGAGCTTCATAATCGTAGGTCAGGATGCCCCAACACATCAATTGCTTTGGTACTCTCATGCATGCACTAAATTTTTTTTTTTTTATTTACCTTTTTCACCATTTACCAAGTCCCCCTTTTTTTTTTTTTTTTTTTTTTTTTTTTTTTTTTTTTTTTTTTTTTTTTTTTTTTGTTTTTTTTGTTTCTCACATTTTTCTTACTATAGGATGGGTATCTCTAAGGCACGCACACAAGGGACACTAAAGTGTGTATGAGAGTGATGGTGTTGTGACACGTGGCATGGTATGAGTCACGGAAAGTAATGGGCACCACACGTGCAGGGATATGCACAAACAACAATTATTGAAAAGAGAGAGAAAACGACTCTCTGTATGAGATGGGGGCCTCTTATTAAAACGTAAGGTAGTTAAAGTGAATGTGAAAGGGAGGTTTGTAGTGTAGATGCACGACCATGGGGTGCGCAGGATAAGATGGGAGCACTAGAAGAAGGAAGGAAAACTAGTTGTTGCAATTGCAAAAAAGCTTAAAAGCTAGTTATGTTGTGTTGGGTTGGGAAGAGGACCCCACCTCTTTTTGGGGTTTATCCGGGGCGGGGGGGTGGGTGGGGTGGGGTGGGGTTAATGGAAGTACAAAATGGGGCGAGGAGAGCGAAAGAAGTTATGTGAGTAGCACGTGGAGTAGGGTCCCCTTGGAAATTATTTCCCATTTGATGAGATGAGATGAGATGAGATGAGAGAGTAATCTTTATTGCTCTGTACCGTACTGTACTATATGAGCTTTGACAAAACAAAGTGGTGAATGATGATCAATCTCTCATTCACTTGTGATTTTACAAAACAAAACTATTCAAAGCAAAGTAAGCTTTAATTGTTTTTATAGTGGATAGGTCCAGATAATTAATTTAATATTGTTTCAAATTTGTCATGTTTGAAACTTTTTTTTTTTTTTTTTTTTTTGTATTATTGAAAAATTGATATGATGTAGTAGGGATGCGAATTGGAATATTCCGAAACACACCCAAAAAAAAAAAAAAACACACACACACTTGGGTGGGTTTGGGTTAAGATTTGAAACACAAACCTAAGATTAAAGTGGATTTTGAGGTACTGTCCAACCAAATAACCCAAGCCTGATCTATACAGCATTTTGCGGTGCAAATCTCAGGTTTTGACAACAATCTTATGGACTTCGGTTTCAATCCTAAATTTTTCAGTCATTTAAAATTTTCAGTGACTTCCCATGGCTATTTGTACGTACAAAACTCATTTAATAGTTCAGTTTAGTAGCACTTTGTAGGTCTAAAAAATTCGTTAGTTCTTCACGATAAGGACTGTGGGCTCAGGACTTTGGAAATAGCTAAGCAAACTATAGAATACTGTATGGACTTATTCCAATCAATTTCTCTTAGCTGTTGAATGCCTTAAATGATAAGGTTTAAATCAATAGTTAAGTATCTCCAAAATTATGATAATGTCACCACCTAGCGGTAATTTGGCCAACGAAGAGAGGGGTGTCGCGACCTTTAAGTTTCCAAATATGATCTCAGTTGAAATTTAACATGAAAACTCGAGATCTCAACATCAAGATCTAGCCAGCACACACATTTTGCTGAGAGTGATTACACGAAGGCAATGACTTTTTGACACCACCAACTTTCACCTATTTGTCTAACATTACCCACTCTCAAAATTTTGATTCATCTTCTCTACCATCACCTCAGATGACTTCACATTTACTAGCAACCAATCCCTTCCCTCCCACTATCTCTTAATCAAATAAAGGCAAACAAAATGAAATGTTGGCTATGTGTGCGATTTGGTGCGAGACCGCGTATAAGATTTATAGTTTGTTTGCTTGGCTGCAAGGGCTTCGGGAGCGTGGTGTGAGATTGTTGATTGTTTGTGTGAAAGATTTGTTGGTTGCTCAATGTGGGCTGGTCTCATTCAATGATACACACAAACGTAGTCAGATAATTCGAAAGCCCTAAATTTGCGTTTATAGAATCAAAATCGAAAGCCACTCAAACATTTTCAAAAACCATACAATCAAACTCGAACTCAAAAGTTGAATCTTCTGAAACGTGCAAACCCAACAATGTTCCTCATGCAGGTCAGTGCAAAACTTCAACTCGCATGTGCGAAGTTTTTTAACCCGGTTCACACATAAAGTTGTGATGATTTTGATTTGGTTCGCACAGAACCCTGCATGATGGCCCATTTTAAAAAATAAATATAATTATATTATATTTTTAATGTTCAGATAATGGATTATTTATTTTTGCAAATTTGTTCAGAGAATGGATTATTTATAAGTATTAATTATATAATTTTTTTCAATGTTTAGTATGGCAAAGAAGAATAAGGACGTTGTGTCTTCTTTGGTTGGTGGTGATGGTCCAGTTGATACTCAGTCAATGACGGCGTCTAGCTGAAAGGTGATTGCAAAAAAGGGTAAATAAGCGATAGAGTAGAGAAAAAAAAACAAGAAATGATGGAAAAAGAAATGCGTAAGAAGAGGAGATAGGATGAAATGACAAGCGAATTTATTGAAAAAGACGAGTAATCCAATTGCAAAGTCAAGTTTAGTCGTAATGTTAAGGGGGTGTTGGTGAGGGTGATGTACATGAGGGTGAGGAGGAGGAGGTAGAGGCAGGCACGGATTTAGGTGGGGGCACTTGCCTCCACTGACTTTTGAGATTTTTTTAATAATTTATTTGTCTCCCAATTAGTTTTTAATTTGCTCATTTATTCTCACTTTTCACTTCAACCAGGACTTCATCCTTCAAATCATGTACATATCAAATTCAAACTCTACTTTTAGAGTTAGAGATAGAGGTTAAATCCCTCAAATCTCTCAAAGAATAGAAATTCTAACGGACCTGGAAAACCAGCGTGGTTTCCCTGCCTGGGGGGCAAAAATATATCCCCCCTTCTTTAAACACATACTCCAAAAAGGTGTTTTAAAGAAGGGGGCAAAAATGTATTTTCGCCCCCCAGGCAGGGACCAGGCCAGCTAGAATTGCTCCTCAAAGAAACCAAAATCCACAGTTTCTTCTTCACACTCCATCGATTGGATAAGATGAGGGAAACCCATATATTTCATCATCTTCAAAGATCTATAACTATTGATTTATTTGAGTTCATCTTCACAAGATCCAATAGGATCCAAACCACCTTATTCTTCTTCTTCTAGGTACCAGGTGGCTTCATTAATTACTGTGTTGGTCATCTCCACAAAAAAATCTTAAGCAACTCAATCCCTTCCTCCTTTTCTTCATGTAGTAGTAATCAACGATTCAAACTCTTTCTTCTGTTGTGTTTCTATAAGTAGTTATCATCTTCAATGAATATAATAGTAATCATCTTCAATGACTGTCTTTGTTGTACTCCCCTTTTTGCTATAGTAGTAATCAATGAATATAGTAGTAATTCTACAGGGCCTGGGTCCCTCTGCTTGGTTTGCTGCCTGAGGGGCAAAAATACACTTTTGCCCCCCCTCTTTAAACACCTTTTCCAAAAAGGTTGTTAAAGAAGGGGGCAAAAGTGTATTTTTGCCCCCCCTCTTTAAACACCTTTTCCAAAAAGGTTGTTAAATAGGGGGGCAAAAGTGTATTTTTGCTTCCCCAGGAAGCAACCTCACTAGTTTTTCCAGGCCAAGAAGAATTTCGGATTTAAAAAAAAAAATTCATGTTAAAGTAACTAATTTTTATATTATATTTAATTAATTATGACATCACTCCGCCCCCCCCCCCTCCCAACAAAAATCCTGGCTCCGTCACTGGGTAGAGGTTGTGAAAAAGGATGAGGACGGGGATAACAATGATGACTGGGATGAAGAGGAAACCTAGTTTCGATGAACGAAGATCAGAGTGATTCATATCTTGGGGATCCCAAGGATGATTCAGTATTAGAGGATTACTTTGGGTATGTTTCTCACACCATTTGGGATGGTAAGGAGGTAATTATAACATTTTCCAATTCAAAAAAAATATATAATGTTTTTTTAAAGACTATTTGAACACTAAATATTTTTTGTTGTATTTAGGAACTTGGCGAATTGAGATGTTGAAATCAATTTAAAAACTTTTAATTAGATTGGAAGTTGAGAGCAGAGCCGAAAAAAGCAAGGACAACGGTCAATAAGAGTGGTCTACGTCCCTAGATCGACTATTGTAAGAATAATATTGATGAGGTGACCATTTATGCTTTCGTGGAGCATTGACAAACTGATTCCAACACTTTCACCTCCCTTTTGGAAATATGATTGTCACATTGGATAGACGTCTATCATATTACTCATATCCCGATTGTTGGTAAGCTTGTTATTGTGGAAAAGTAAGATGAACGCAGATGAATGTGTCAAACTGTTGGTGATTGGTTTGGCCAATGAATTGGTGAAGCGCACAAACATTTTCAAAAGAATAGTACTTTTGTGGAGACGAAATCTATTAAGGCTAATTGTTGTGGAAAAACGAAGACAATTGATTCTCTGCAAAAGAATCAAGTTGCTAGGGTTACTTCGTTATTTCTCCTAGGGATGACTATCTTTGTTGATAAGGATCAAGCGAAAGTAACCAATCGAACGATCCTGGAGGCCATCTAGAAAAAGCTTGAAGCAACAAAACGATTATGGGTTCCGAATTGCTAGGCATTCTCTGGGCATACATGACAACAAAAAGAACTCCGACTGGAGAAACACCATTCGCCCTAACCTACGGGTACAAGGCAATGGTGCCAATCCAAATTGGCATGCCAACCTTCAAAACCAAAGAGTTTCGAATAGAGGATAACAATGAAACACTACACATCGGACTAGGTCTTCTCGAAGAGAGATAAGATTAAACTTCAGTCAAAGTCACAACCTATTAACAAAGAATGGCCAACTACTACATTAAAAAAAGTCAAACCCTGCACATTCAATATAGGTGATTGGGTACTAAAAAAATCAAACTCGATACAAAAAAAATTAGGTACAGGGAAGTTGAACCCAAATTGGGAATGGTCATACAAAATGGTGAAAATCAATAGACTGGGAACATACTGGTTAGAAAATTCGAAGGGGGAACAACTCGAGAGGCCATGAAACATAGAATATTTGAAAATGTATTACCACAGTAAACCATCACATTCCAATAAACTCTCGTCTCTTGTTCCAGGAATCTAAGCTAGTCAGGACAATCAAAGTCAGACTAGGAAATTATTTAAAAATCTTATGGTCTGATTCACCATGTTGGACCACGAAGTGTATTAAGCTAGTCAGGACATCAAAGTCAAACTAGGAAATTATTGATAAAATCTTCTAGTCCAATTACCATGCCAAACCATAAAGTGTAATAAGCTAGTTAGGACATCAAAGTCGGACTAGGAAATTCTTGATAAAATCTTCTGGTCCGATCACCATGTCGGACCACGAAGTGTAATAAGCTAGTCAGGACATCAAAGTTAGACTAGGAAATTATTTGTGAATATTTTGGCCTGATCACCATGTCGGACCACAAAGTGTATATCAAGCTAGTCAGGACATCAAAGCCAGACTAGGAAATTATTGATAAAATCTTCTGGTCCGATCACCATGTCGGAGCACAAAGTGTAATAAGCTATTTAGGACATCAAAGTTAGAGTAGAAAATTATTTGTAAGTCTTCTGACCCGATTACCATGTCAGACCACGAAGTATAATAAGCTAGTCAGGACATCAAAGTCAGATTAGGAAATTATTTACAAATTGATGCGCTATTTTAGTAGCACACAACTTAATACCCTGTTTTGTGATTGTAGTATAGAATAAGTAGGGATCGTTCTGGACCGAGGATTAGAGGATACGCCAATTAATACTAAGAATAGCTAAAATACAACTAATAATCTAATTAAGTAAATAATGGGGGATTTGATTTCTAAGTTGAATTATGAAATAACTACGAAAATTACTATAAAGATAATAAAACTAAAGTGATGGCAAAGATAAGAAATTAGCTAAGGGTTTATCTCTACACGCCAAACATATGTTCATAAATCAATATTCAATAATCACTTAGTAATTCGTGAGAGACAATGCTCAAGATTAACCATGATTAACACTGCATTAATCTTATTATTTTCCCAAGTTCGTTGAATTAAACTTAGCGTCGCTTTCAAACTTTTTTTATCATGCTATCTAATTAGGAATCACAAGTTAGATAACAATCTAAGATCATTAAGTTGTGTGGAAAATATGAACACTGACTAGGCAATTACAAGTATGATCAACATCTTGTTCTTACCTATTTTTACTTAACCTTACCAACGTTCCTCGGTATTTACTACTTGTGAGTACAATATTATAACAATTAGGTGAAATTCTCCTATACTCTAGCCCCAGATCCTAGCATGCTTACTAAGTTGGCCACCTTAACAAACAACAAATAAAAGTTATCTATAAAGGAGTTAAGCAAAAGACAATCACTATTAGCAAAGAAGATTAAATTCAATTAATTTATAAAACACATGTTTGGCGTTTTGAATCTACCCCTAGCTAAGAGAAGTTTAGCTAGACATATTAATTATGTTCAAACAATAATCCATAATCAATAATCAAACTAAAATAAGTAAAGAGATGAGAAGAAACAAAACATTGTCGCCGTGCGTGGTGGTAGAAAATGGAACTGGTGGTGCGAATAGCATTAAGAAGAGAATTAAATCTCTCATCTTCCTCTTTGCGATCTGCCCTCTTCCTTCACTGTGATCTTCCCTATTTTTCTGTTTCGGTTGTGTGCGTGACGAGAAACTGGTAGAGATGAAATGGGCGATGGTGGTTAGTACTTGCATGGCTAGTGGTGATCAGGGAGTCAGGCGAGAGAGATATGAAGACAGTGACGATGGTTGGCGACGATCAGGTCTGCGATGGTGATGAAAGGGTGGTGAAGGGTCAATCAATGGTTGGGTTTTGTGTTGTTGATGGACTGTTGCGAGGGGGAGGGATCTGTGAGGATGGGTTCGCGATAGAGAAAAGACGACGAGATTGAAGGGTGGTGTTGGGCTGCTGGCGGTGATGGCTGTGGAGGACGATGGGTCTCGATTGGGTTTAGGGTTGTGTGATTGTGATGAACAGTGGAAGAGATGGATGTTGGTGGTGGTGTAACTGATGTCGCGAGGATGGGTGCTTGTTGTGACTGTGGATGAGGAGGTTGTGGATGGATGATGAGGCTGTGGTTGCAAGCGTGGATAAGGAGGCTGTGGATGGATGATTTTTCCAAAGCAAGGTATCATCCCTTTTATAATTGTTTTTTGCTTGGTTTCCTTCTTTGCATGGTTTCCTTTTGCAATCAATATTTCTAAATTGCCAATTTACTTCACTTAGCTTCTATTTTGGAATCTTGTAATTGGAAACCTACACAAACACGAAAATAGCAATTAGTACCATAGTTAACAATAATAGCCAAAAATACATATAGAAATATGGTACTAAAAATAGCCTAATTATGCTCATATCACAAATCTTCTGGTCCAATCACTATACCAGACCACGAAGTATACTAAGCTTGTCTGGACATCAAAGTCAGACTAGAAAATTATTTAAAAATCTTCTGGAACGGTCACCATATCAAACCACGAAGTGTACTAAGCTAGTCTTCACATCAAAGCCATACTAGGAAATTATTTTAAAATCTTTTGGTCCAATCATTATGTTAGACCGCAAAGTATATTCAACTAATAAGTACCACAAAGTCAAACTAGATAACCTTCTTTAGCCAAATGACGAAATGTTTCCCACCAGGCAAAACTATCAAGTCCACCCCTTATAAAAGTTTCTAAGTCTAAATTATCAAGTTAGACAATAACATCCAGGAAACTCGGATATCGAAGTCAATTTATGTTTAATTTTTTCTAAGTCTACATTATCAAGCTAGGCTACAACATTTATGAAGCCTGGACATCGAAGTCAGGCCACACCCATTATATCTTCTAAGTCTAAACTACAAAAGTTAAGTTTAATAGACCTACAAGTTGGACAACATCTATTACGAGTCAGGAAGACAAAACAACAAAAACTATACACATATAGAAAAAAGAATATTCATTGATAATTTAATCAATTACATCCGAAAAAGAAGTTACAAGAACAAAATTGGAGGAGAAACAACTTTTTCAACTCTTTTAGGATCAGCTGGAGGAGGATAGAGTTTTGTTTTCAGTAGCAGGATTAGCCGGAGAAGATGAAGCTTTATCATTGTTGTTAGGATCAGAAGGAGGAGAATAAACTTTGTCTTCATCAACAGGATTGCTTGGAAGAGTTAGAGTAGGATCTTCCTCATCGTCGGACGGAGTGGAAACATCCTCAAAGACGTACGTTGTTCGCTATAGCACATATTTGGACATGTCAAAGCCCTCCTTTTATTCAATATAGTCAATAATTTCAATCATGCCATCAACAATCTTACTTCACTCTACTGCACATCAACCTCCGAATACCAGTTGAATCCACCATCCAAATTGATACAGATTTCTCCAGGGACAAGCTTTTTCCAACTAACTTGTGGATGGAGCACATAGGGGACCGGAATTATTGAAGCTCCAAACATGGTCACCTATTTGATAACGAGAACATTGGTGATGATAGAAACACCACATTTTCCCTTATTGTCCGGAATAATAGGAGAAAACTTCGAGCGGAAAGGATGAGAAGCAGACAACTCCTTCAACCTAAGTTCAACTGGAAGAGGAGGAAACTTGGAGCTTTGATCCTGATCAACATCAACTTCATCAAAGTCAGGATTGTAGTCAAAGTCGTCCAAAGTCAGCACCGCGGTTGGATTTTGGGACTGTTTCATTGCTGGCCGTGTCATCTTATTTGAAATTACACAAACTTCCACATCTGACATCTTGTTGAGATCGGCCATCCTAGCAGTAGCAAGGAGGTCTTCTCTTACTCACTTAACGAAGCACGGGGGTGGGAAACTTCCACCATACTCCTCTCCACTACATGCTGCATTTCGTCATCTTCTTGAGCAACAAGACGAGCGTCGTCTTCATCACCCATCCCAGAAGCAATAAACGGAAGAGTGTCCGAACAGTTCTCAGAGTAGAACTAGACCCAACAATATTCTTCTGTTTTAGAGGCTGAGAAGTATCAACCAACTCACCCACGACCTTTCTTTTGGTAGGACTAACGGGCGTCAGAGGTTTCATTTTCTTGCAGAAGGACTAGCACTACCAACCCCAAAAGGAACATCGAGATCCGTAACTTTCTCAGCGGAGCTCACTTTCCCATCAACGCTAGCACCACACAGCACTAGCGAAAGCGGTCATCTTCTTTGCACTACCAGAGTCAACAGAAGAAGCAAATCGAGCAACAATAACATTAGACTCTCGATCTTAAAGAACAATTGATCGTTCCCGGGAATTAAGACTATATATGCCACTCCGATCGATGGCCTCCAACTCGAGAAATTCGACTAGAGGTGCCCAGGGGAGGGCAAGGAATCGATTCTTAATCGACTTCTCCTATTCAGTCAATTGTAGATTGGTCAACCTCTTAGGAGTCCTAAACAACCTCAGAATGGGCTTGTTGTTAAGCATGAAATACCTAGATGTATTGGAAGCATAAAACCAAGTCCTTTGTCAGAACTTGAAATCATCATTGGGCTTGCCCAAGCAAGAAGAGGAAAGAACAAAGTAGATAGCATTCATGTTAACCTTCAACGTCACTACAAAATGCAAAATCTTTTCGTTCAAACGAAAACAGTCTACAGAGCTCTCACCATAGTTCCAACCACAACCCTCCAGCCGTTAGGACCTATCTGAAAAGTTGAAAAAGCAATCAGATCCAAATAGAACCAGAAAATCTCCAAAACTAGAAAACGGAGACCGACTCTGAACATTCCAAGGTAAAGAGCAATATAACCGAACCTCGAAAGAACATGGTTGTCACCTTCTCTCGGCACCACAAGATCCAAATCGGACGAAACAGAAAACGTTCGTCGAACGTAATCTAACATACCCTAAGTCGCCTACGTAGGCTAAAAAAAGGCCTCACATTTGACCAAACGATCTTCACTTCCATTGGGAGCCATGGAAAGAGTTAGACAATTCAGAAAACAAGAAAAAGAAGAACAAATAAACTCTAAAAATGGAGATAGCGTAAAGAAGATAACAAAAATCTCCAGTGCCCTTTTATAGGGTTGGGCAATGAAAAGACAACCAATGGGAGATCGTGCAGGAAATGATGGTTGCACGAAACCCTAGATCATGCCAAAAGGATCTGATTGATGGTGTCGTGGAGTAGAAACTGAATCGTGACTACTGAGTAGACAAATATTGGCGACAGTTAATGCTACGCTGGAAAAAAATGATAGCCCAAGAAACCCAACCGTCGAATAGTTAGTAGCCATGCAAGCGTGCCCACTAACTAGGGAGGAGTAGCTACTGATTCATCAAATAGTTATTTGATCATGACCGTACACGTGGTAGAGATATCCATCACGAGGAAGAAACGCCCCACTCTAAACATGGATAACAAGTCCAGTTACTAAAGCCTAAAGAGGCTTTTTGTAACAGAATATGACTAAAGCTAAAGGCCTAATAAACCTCTTCCCTTAGAGAAGAAAGACTCTATGAAAGAGACAAGTCATGGTGGGTGATGATACATACAAAAAACTAATCATCAAGGTCATACACGTGGCATGAAGTCCTATAACGAGAATACATCACCCAATCTGTTGGGCCAACTCATAAAGCCTTAAAGGATTGAGACCAATTATGGAAGCCCTAACTAGGCCCACCTCTAAGGAGGCGTAAACAAGATCCAAATCAAGTCCTAGGCGAATCAAAGCCTAAACCCAAGCGCGTTACACATTCTCTCATAAAGAAGAAGAGTGTTGCACCAAGAAAGAGCTATGGAGGAACCTACACCTCCACGAACGCATCTCCAGTAAAGAGGAGATTGTTACAGAAACATCTCCTTCTGTTGCGTCTCGCCTACTTAAGTCACACAGATAGTTAACTACGACCATTATAAAAAGTAAAGGGAACATTCGATGAAGGTATGCAACTTTAACTGAGTTTTGTCTAGATTTACTTCATTCTTCCAACACAGTTACCGACTTAAGCATTGGAGTGCCTTCGACCATAAAAAAGGTGGTCATTGGCAATCTAACAGTGGTTTTGCAGGTCAAACTCACAGGAGGATGATTATTGGACGCATCAGCGGGAATCACTCCCCCAAGGACGCATCTCGATGAAGGAGGAGATCATTATAAGAAATGTTCCCCCTCATTACGCTCTACACGCGCTGAGTTAATTTCTATCATTATAAAAGGTAAAAGAGATATTCATGAAAGAAGTATGCAAACACAACACAACTATACTCTGTCCAAGTTCATTATCTCCTATAGTTAACTGACTTAAGCATTAGAGTGCTTGGGCCACCAACAGGTGGTCTTTGGCAATCTAACCTTGTTTTGCAGGTCAGATCTTGAGGAGAATGGATTTGGACGCATCACTGGTGATGTAGTCGATTTTTGCTTCCTGCTTGACCTTGACCTACACAAGGAAAGCACGTGAACCACAGTTGTGGTGGCCAATGACACTCCGATGCTTAAGTCAAACAAGGCTCTGAGGAATGATTAAAGTTGTAAACAAGGAATTTATAACGTACCTTTATTCACCAACACTTGTCTTATTTATAGTGTTGTAGTCCTGGTTCGGCCATGCCATTGTGGCATAGTTTAGGGAAATAGATTTTCCTGGAGATCCTTCTCTAATTAGAAGTCGTCTCGTGGAGGGAAGTTTCCTTGTTAGACATGTGCTCTTAGATATGCGGGAGATATTTCCCTATTGGAGTGTTGTCCATACGCGAAAGTTTCCACGTACAATGTATACTCTGGTATTTATTTCCTAGTTGGAGACAAAGTACTGTTGGCTTTGTGGACTTGCCAAAGGGGCTGTGGTCGATTGGTTAAGGCTTTGTGGACTTGTTCCACAGATCCTTGCTTCGAGACCCACTGGAGGCATCTTTATTTCGGGGTGGTATTCGACCCGTAGGTCGCATCTCGGGACTAGGTTACGGATCCTAGGCTGAAAAAACCGGCTTGCCTTTCAAAAAAAAAAAAAAAAAAAAAGTACTGTTGGCTTTCCCGTCTGAAGCCATTCACCGAGATACTTTCCACATAGGCCTTACGGGTATTGGGGATGGTTGTGAGACGTGTGTGCTTACCAGGACATAGTAATTCAGGTCTGGCTGGCAGACTATACTTTGCGGGCTTGACGCTACTTGGGTTGGATCAATGCTAGACTGATGCTTGGGGGCTATTATTCCTTGAGATCATCATGATATGTGTACGGTGTAGAAGAAATGACATTTCAGTGTATCATCAATTGGTAATTTGAATATATGATCTTTTGTCTTGTTTTCATTAAATTGTCTTATTTTCATTAAATTTTACCTAGACTATGATGAGACCCATGGCAATATAGGTGTTTTAGATTGGTTTACGGCATTGAAATTTATTTCCTTTTGGTTTGGTTTTTTTTTCTTGTTTCAAGCATTAAATCTTGGTAGCACATGAATGCTTTTCATTTTTATGCAGTGCTTAGAAAATCATTATTATGCCTCATTACAATTTATAGCGCTTGTGAATTAGAAATTTTTGTATGTGTGTGAGCATGAGACGCTTTGTCCTTTGTATGGGTTTTATAGAATAATTATGTTGGTAATGTGTTTGCTTTGGATATGGATAAATGATATGTTTTGTACTGGTATACATTTGAAAGTTAGAGGAAATCAAAGTTTGCATAAAGCAAGTTTTCCTAAGTACACCATGATTACCATGAGAATTTTATTATGTGGTTGTGCTATATTTACTTATATGCTCTCATTTTTGCATGAAATTGATGCTTAAATGGGTGTATATCTTTTTGCAATGAGAAGTTTTAAGTTGTAAGTTTCCTGTTTCCACAAGGTTAGTTAGAAGTTAGCTTGTATTCAGTCAAAGAATAATAACAACAATAATACAATTCTCAAAATATTCTCTTTACAACTCCTCACATCACATGATTATTTTCAATGTTTGATTTTGGAGTTGTAATTCCAAGGGCAATTTACTTGTTTAAAGCTTGAAATCCTTGGGATGCAAATTGTAATGTGATTTCTAATATAAATTGTAGGGAATTAAAGTTGAACAACTTACCATATAGGTGGTTCAAAACCAAAAGTTCAAGGGATCATTTCACTTTGATCTTTGATTGGTACCCAAAATGCAGAGGTACCCAATCAATTTAGTAGGTGTCCTTCACACAACAAACTTGGATCTTTTTGCCTTGTTGAAAGAGAGGGAGTGAGACAATACAAATAGAAGAAAGATTGTATTGAATGGTGCAATTTGTATGCAAGGGGATGCATCCTATGTATAGAATTGTGAGAAGAAAGAGTCCTAATTTAGCCAATGTGGGACTAAACCAAAACTTATACATTTCATATATTAACAACCCCCCTCAAACTCAAGGTGGTACAATAGAGATCAACTTGAGTTTGAAAATTAAATCTTGAAGGCATCCAAGAAGATGTGTTTTAGTGAAAATGTATGCAGTTTGATTTGCGGAAGAAACTGATATTAGACCAATGGTGCCACGAGTAAGATGACGACTTATAAAGTGAAAATCAATTTTAATGCGTTTAGTGCATTCATGGAAGACATCATTGTAAGCAATCTGAATAACACTTTGATTATTGCAGTTGATGATAGTGGCAGTAGAATGAGTAATGCCCATATCTTCAAGTAACCAGCGAAGCCAGAGAAGTTCCTGAGTCGTATCAGCAAGAACACGTTACTCAGCTTCTGCACTGGATCGAGTGACTACAGTTTGCTTCTTGTTGCACCAAGAAATAAGTGAATCACCAAGGAAGAAGCAATAACTAGTAGTAGATCAACGATCAGTGGGGTTACCTACCCATTCTGCATCTGAGTAGGCACGAAGCTCGAGTGAAGAGTTAACAGAGAAATGAAGATCGTGAAGCAGGGTCCCCTTTTATGTACCTAAGAATGTGAAGAACTACAGCATAATGAGGTGAGGGAAGTGCAGAGAGAAATTGACTGACAATATGGACAACATAAGAGATGTGAGAGTGAGTAACTGTAAGATAAACTAGTAAACTAGACTTCCAACCAACTGGCGAAACAAGGTGGGGTCATCCAGAGGTGTACCGTCTGTAGGAGTGAGTTTAAAGTTGGGCTCAAAATGAGTGTTACATGTCTTACTATCTATGAGTCTCGCCTGATTAAGAAGACCAGAAATATACTTGGCTTGATAAAGATAATAACCCTTGGAGTTAGAAGTGATCTCAAGCCCCAAAAAGTAATTAAGCTTCCCAAGATCTTTCATCTCTACATGTTGACTGAAATAAGTCTTGAAATGCAAGATTATGGACGTGTCATCATCGGTGATAATCAATATCATCTACATAGAGCAAAATAATAATAATACCCTGGTTCAATTTGCGAATAAAAATGGGAGAATGATGTGAGTTGGAAGTGAATCCGAAATCCCAAACAATGGTGTTGAACTTGGCAAACCAAGCCCGAGGAGCTTGCTTGAAACTATAGAGAGCTCGATGAAGTTTGTAGACTTGATGTGGAGGATGATGAAAACCAGGATGAATACGCATATAAACTTCCTCTGTGATAGCACCATTAAGGAAGGCATTTTTCACATACATCTGAAATAATCCCAACGACGAGCTGCGACACTGTAATTAAGTTGTGAATTGAAGTGAGACAGACAACTAAAGCAAAGGTTTCCTCATAGTCAATCCCATACTCTTGGGTAGCGAGCCTTGAACCAATCAATAGACCCATTACGGTGAGTTTTGATTTTGTAAACTCATTTGCATCCCATAGCATGTTTTCCTTTTGGCAAGTCCACTAGATCCCAAGTGTGAGTGTATTTTAGTGCCTGTAGTTCATCAATCATTGCTTTTCTGCCAAATAGAGTCGGAACTAGCTTCATGATAAGATCGAGGTCATGGTGAAAAAGAATAGTGGAAAATGCAACAAAATCATGAAGATGAACATGACTTTTTACCCGGTCACTTTGTCGAGGAGGAAGATATGGAGCGGATCCATCGAAAGAAACAACTAGATCCAGATAGGGCAAAGTGGAGGGCTCATGTGAAGAGGAGATAAGATGTGTGGGTGGAGACGTTGACTTAGTTGAAGAGTCCACATCTGGAATGTTAGGAAAAAGATCTTTAGAAGGGTCAGTGAATAGGAGGGGAGTAGTGGCATGCGGTAGGTGAAACTTGGAGATGGAGAAAAGCATTTTGTGTTCCCAGAAAACAACATGGCGGGATACATGGGGGCGTTTGGAGTAATGATCCCAACATCTGTAGCCTTTGTGTTCAATACCATATCCAAGGAAACAACATAGGCGAGATCCAAGTTCCAACTTTGTGCGTTCATGAGGCTGAAGAAGAAGAAAGCAAGCACAACCAAAAACCTTAAGAGTACTATAGTTAGGAGGTTGACCATAGAGATGCTCAAATGATGATTGATTGCCAAGGATAGGAGAAGGCACACGATTCTTGGTGTAAATGGTTGTAAGAACAGTTTCACCCAAAAATTCTAAGGACATGAAGCAGATATGAGAAGAACACGAACAATGTTGATAATGTCTCGATGTTTGCGCTCAGCGTGTCCATTGTGTTGAGAGGTGCCTCGAAAAGAACGATGAGGAAAAGATCCATATTGGCAAAAAAAACTAAGGACCCCAAAATCAGTGTATTTGGAGGAAACACTTTGATATTGCAAGAAACATGAGTTTTGACCATAGTAGCAAAATAAAAGTATAACTGGGGTAATTAGAATTGATTGCGCATGAGAAAAAGCCATGTGGAGCAAGAGTAATCATAAAAAAAAACTACAAAGTATCTGGAGCATCCCATAATAGTAGTGGGAGACTGACCCCAAACATCAGAGTGAATCAAGTCAAAGGGTGCAGAAGAAAAATAGTCATTTTTATCAAATGGTAGTGTCGATTATTTTGCAAGTTGACACAGAAGGCAATCAAATTGCTTTCATTAACAGACCCTAAATTACCACTAGTTACTAATGATTGAAGACGACCAACAAAAGCATGACCGAGGCGAGAATGCCAGAGACTAATGGATGGGGTGGATGGGACTAGAGCTGGTGTCTAAAAGAAGGAATGATATGGAATATGGAGGTTGATTAGGTAGCCAACCTTACGACATATCCCAAAAGTTTGTCCCGTCTTTGGATTCTGCACACAACAACCAGAAGCAGAAAAAAGCAGTAAGACCCAAGTCACATGGTTAACCAACAGATAAGAGATTGCGAGTTAGTTGGGGGAATACAATAAGTATCAGAAAGAGAAATGCTTAATGTGGAAAATTTTCCAATATGGCTCGTGATTATGGGAGCACCATCGACAATTTGAATGGTTGGAGTGTGGTTAGCAATGTGTTTGGTGGAAAAGAAGGTGGAATCAGGTATCATGTGATTACAATAGGCTGAATCAAATAACCAAGATTAATTACCTGAGGTGACTGACATAGTAGTGGAGGGTGGATTACCAAACGAGCAAGTAGTTTTTGACAATTTGCTCTATGTCGGAAGCAGATAAGGATTCGATAGGAGCATGGATGATGAACCGTCAACAATAGTTGCAGCGGATCTAGGAAGAGCACCGCGAGGCATGTATTATTGGAATGTTTGTTAGTATTATAAAAACATTCATGTTGAAAATGATCGGGGGCTTACTTCTGGCAGAACTGGAAAACTCGAAACTAGCAGCCCAAAATAGTGTGATTTTTTTCTTGCAGTACGTGCAGAATTGTGTGAAAGATCCAGATGAATAACCTTTCTAGTTTGGTTGAGGTCCTCTTGGAGTGGCAAAGACAACATCTGTAAGGGTGGTCTTCTGAGTGGCAATGATTGTATTTGTAGGGGTGGACTTGTGAGGGGCAAAACAATTTTCTTCCGAGAGATGTTCAGTAATTGTTTGATCCAAAGTATGTAAAAAACTGTGATGTATGAGAGATGCACGAACATGCTCAAAGTATTTTGTGAGAGCCATGAGGAAGAGAACCAAGTGTTGATGATCCCGATAGTTAGAAAAAAATTTGGCATTGTCGGAATCTATAAATTTGGTTTTGAGAAAGCAAGTTGGTCCCAAACATAGTACATCTTAAATAAATAAATAAATAAATAAAGTGTTGATGGATTGTCTGGGTTGTTATTGCATGCGATGTAGAGTGCCCAGAAATTGTTACTTATGAGATAAATTAGAGGTGGTGTAGTGTTTCTCCAACAAGTCCCAAAGTGACTTGGCACTCTCAAATCTACCAAACTGGAGACTTGTGGAGCGTACACCTGTGTTGCGAATCCATGTGATGATTTGATGGTTTTTCTATCCTACTCCTCGAGACGGTCCATGTTTTTTGTGTTGTTTTCTTCATTGTCTTGTTTTAGATCAGTGATAAGGCTTGTGACATAACGCCAAAACTTTCTGCCCTTGAAAAAGCTGGACATAGCCCAAGCCATATGATATAGTTGAGTCCTTCCATAACGATGGTAATGGATTGTGAAACCTCAAGATGCTCCATAGTTAGATAGGGTGCTAAAGGATGATCTTGAAAGTTTGTATCAACCAGTACAAAGTCCAAAATCAGGAGGTCAGAGTAATGCTTGTAATTAGGGGTGGGCAAACGGGTCGAGGATCCGCGGGTTCAAACCGAACCGGACCGTTTTGAGCAAAACGGTCCGGATTTTAATTTTGAATTTTTTGATACGGTTCGGATCGGTCTGGATCCTTTATAAAACGGTCCGGTTCCGGTTCCTGTTTTTTAAAACGAAACAGTCCGGATTGGACCCGTTTCAAATAAATGTACAAATTTCAACCCGTTTAAAATGAAAACCTAATATGAAAGTAAGGTGGAGAAGAGAAAGTGAGAGAGCAAAGCAAGCAGTCGCAGCCGCAGCTCGCAGAGCGAGCGAGCAAGCAGCCCGCCTCTTCGGCAATCCGCTTCCTCCGCAAGCAGCCCGCAGAGCAAGCAGCCTGCTTCCTCCGCAGTCCAACGAGTGATTGTTCCTCCGCAGAGCAAGCAGCCCGCTTCCAACGAGTGATTGTTCCTCCGCAGTTCGCTTCCTCCGCAGTCCGCTTCCTCCTCAAGCAGTATGCCTCCTCCTCAAGCAGCCCTTCCTCCGCAGTCCACTTCCTCTTCAAGACGACCTTCCGAACTCGCGAAAGCCCTTTGCAAACGAACCAACGAGTGATTGTTCATCTCGCTTTGCAAATTTCAATTGATACAGGGAACCAGGTATTTGGATTTATGGTTCAATTGTGTGTGTGGTTTGGTTAGGCATTGGATCTTTGTTCTTGATTTCTAGTTTGGATGAAAATTTAGACCTATTTTTTGGTCAAGTAAATGAACTTCAATTTATGTACAAAAATATGCACTGTAAGTTGCATTTTAATGTAACTTGCAATTCCTGTCTGTGTTTCTTAAGGTTTTCAATCCAAAGAAAACCTTAGAGATTGGAGTATTTACTGGCTATTCTCTTCTCAAAATTTGTATTCTATTCCATTCTCTTATGTTCATCCTCCTTTTTGTAAAAAATTGTTTGTTTTGAAAAATACGAGCATTTCTAATTGACAGTTGGATTGAATTACTTTACTGCCAAAGATTGAGAAAAAAATTTAAACAGTAATGTAATACCATGAATATAATCAGATTCTCATTCGGAACCGTAGGAACCGGACCGTTCCAAACGGTTCGAGTTAGGTTCGGTTCCAATGTTCAAAATAAGGGAATTCGGACCGGACCGAATCCGTTAAATTTAAACGGTCCGAGTTAGGTTCCTTAAAATTTGGAACCGATCCGGACCGTGCCCACCCCTACTTGTAATAAGCCAGTTTATGGCACAAGTGACAGAAGAAAATGTGGTCTAATTAAGAATTGTCTGTATGCTACCGCTCTGTAAACCGGTTGATATGAGAATAATGTGTATCAAATACACACTTTAGGGTGCATGGTAGTCACAAAGTTTTTTCGATGTGAAGGATCCACTAGTGGCAATCAAATAGCATACTCAACCTAAGACTACACAAAAAGTCTTTCTGATGTGAAGGATCCACTAATAGTGCCAATCACAGAGCATACTCAATTCTTGATACTATACAAGAAGTATTTTTGTTGTGAAAGATCCACTAATAGTGCCAATCACAGAGCATACTCAACACTTGATAGCCCACGGACCACGAAGATAGTGGTTTTGATACCATGTTGAAAGAGAAGGTGTGAGACAATACTAAGAGAAGAGAGATTGCATTGAATTGTGTAATTTGTATACAAGGGAAGGTATCCTATTTATAAGATTGTGAAAAGAATGAGTCATAATTTAGCCGATGTGCGACTAAACCAAGACTTGTAGTCTTGTACATTTCATACATTAACACGCCTTACACCCTAGTGCAATACTCAGGGGCCGGAGTACCTGCTTGTGGTTAAAAGGATCCATTCTTGGATTTGTCTTTCATGTGAGTTTGTGAACACATATAAAAAACAAAGGGAGATGAGATCAAAGTCAGGTAAGGAAAAGATAAGATGAGGGGGAGATGAGATCAAAGTCAAGTAAGGAAAAAGTAAGAGGAGGGTCAAAGCATTTCAAATTTATTTCTCCAGGAAAGAAAATTTTGGTCGCTTTATGTTCATAAAGCGCTAGCTTCACTTTTCGCTTAAAACAGTAAGATGAGTTTTCGCTTCAACGACTTGACCACCTTGTGGTAAACATAAGTATGCTTTGACAATTTATCAACACCAATTTTACTATTGTCTTTCCACATCATACTCACCTTTCTAGCCACAACCCAGAGCACGGGTTGCACTGACTAAGCAGCGCCTAGGATTCCGAAATCTAGATGGATTTTTAGAGCCACAAATTGCAAAATTTGTAATAATAATTTTTTTTTGCCTAGAAATAAAGCCCATCCATGTGTTCTAGTCTAGTAGATTAAGAGGAAAAAAATGACGATTTTAAAAAGGTGTTGTTATTGTAGCCCATGTTTTACTAAAGTAACCCCAAGACTAAAGAATAATAAATAAATAAACTTGTTGATATTTTTTAGAATTAGTTTTTTTATCCCTTAACCCCCTCCCACATCAAATGTCGTCGGCTAGGATCGACCCCATGACCTAGTGATACCATCCACAATTGCTCAACTACTGAGCCATCGCACCTAGCCCTCTTCTGATAGACAAGCTTATTCACAATACATTATTCACAATACATGCAAAAAATAATAAAGGACAGTAAAAAGACAATTTGTTCTAACCTTTGTTATCTTATTAACTAACAAAATTATAACACTTTCTCAATAACAAATTCTCGACAGGTCAATTTCCTGGATGTCTAAACTTACATACAAAGATCCAATATGTAAGCTAAACAATTCCAAACCAAAAAAGGAAAACCTACTCCTAATGGGAAAGTGATTTTTGTTTCAATTTCCTTATCCCATATGGAGAGCTTTCAATTTTTCAATAAAATCATGAAGTAGAAGCTTCTAGGATCCTATGGACCTTTTGGGGCGTTGCCCCGAACCCCCATGTTAGGGCTCTACCCCGAACCCCAAGTTCTCAAAAGAAGATACTCCCGTATCAGAGCTCCCTCTTTTAGGAAATTGAATTCTCATTTAAGTTTAGGGAAACTCAATAACCCCCTTCTTCCTGTTGAACCATTTAAACTTTGACGAAACCTGGCCATCCCGTCCAATGCAAAAAAACTCGTGTTTTCCCCTATGTATGTTAATCACATATCATTCGAGAATTAAATCTTCCTTCAATGGTTATTCTCTGTCAAACTACAACACATCAATTAGTGGCAACCGAATAATATCATCACCGTCATCATCTAGCAATGGAGCAATGGAGGTTCAAACAACTTCAAGTACTTAGCATTTACAACTGAATACATTTGCGTATGAGGAGGAAAATCTACCTGGAAGTTCACACATGAAAATGCCTGTATCGGATAAGATTTAGCTTCTTTCCTTCCACATGATGACGCTCCTTACTAAGGCGTAATCAAATCAAGTCACCCTTTCCAAAGTTATAAGGCACTCGATATTTGTCACATTTTGCCTTGTACCTTTCATGTGCTTCAACTGTCTCACAAATCTCATGGATGTTACGAAATTTCTCCAACAAATGTTGTGCTCGCGATGTACATTCACCCTTTCCTTCATGAGCATCTCCAGCAGTGAAAATCGTATCGAATGGGCTAGAAAACAAAAATCCCAAACACATTTCAAATGAGATTTCGATGTCGACCCATGAAAACACGGTTGAAAGTAAAGTGAATATATGGGAGGCTGTCATCCCAAGTCTTGGGATGTTAATTGTTATAACCCCTTGAAAGATTAACCAAGTTTGATTCACTACCTTTGTTGTCTGTCTGTTTGCAAATGAAGGCGACACTCTTTTTCAACTTTGTATCCATCACCCCCATAAAAAGCGCCAAAACAGTAGACGATTTGTCTATTTCTATATGAAATTATCAAAGTAGGTAATTGAAGTACTTCTATATACAAACAACTTATTTGCACCCTCCCCTGTAATAGTCTTATTGAAAGGAATTAGAACAATCACCTTACAAAATCGATCCACCGCAACAAACACGTAGTCATGGACATATTTAGGTGGCCTTTTTATAAGTGCATAGAAGCTAACTTCTAACTGGAGTTAGAAGTTTTGAACAAGCTTCTGAATGAATTGTTTATTTTGCTCTGAATGAGCTACTGATTAGAAGATGTAAAATTAAAAAGTGTTTGTTTTTAGGTGTTGAATGATAATTGTTTGACAATTTTGCCCTACAAAACTGAATAAATATTGTGCTTACAATCATACCCAATAATTATCCAAATCCTAGAGAATGTTACAATGTATTTCATTACAAGAATATCGAAAATACAGAGATAAAAAAAGCTTGGAAAATACAAAGAGATGGAGAGTTGGAGAAATGAAGAAAAGCTTGAAAAATACATAGAAATAAAACAAAGATGAAGGAGATAAACGAGATAAGTTTCTTATTGTTGAAAAGTTCTTATGAAGGTAGGTAGAACTACAATACTTGGTGAAGAGAATGAAGGCTTGATATCAAAATTTAGCCCTATTTGTTTTTAAGAAGATGGGGGCAACAATTGTCATCACAAAATTATTTTAAGGGTATTATTGGAATAATTTTTATTCAGCACTTAGTGTTAAGTGATCAGCAGCACCCTCCTATTGCTTACTCCAATCAGAAATTCAACTTCTTATCAGAACTAAAAACAAACACCTTTGTTTATGTGTCCAACTTCTTATTAAGACATACGATTCTATTCAGAAGCAAAAACAAACACCCTCTTAGTCATAGGAAAGCCACCTAAGAAATCCATAGGAATATTATCCCAGGGATAAGTAGGAACCGACAATGGAATATAAAACCCCCTTTTCTTATTAGAAGGTTTTGATGTGTTGCAAAGCAAATACTCTTTTGTCAGGGCTTCGCCCGAACCCCAAGTTCTCAAAAGAGGATACTCCAATATCATCTACTTAGGTGGCATGCTTAAAAATCATATAAAAATTTTTATTAATAAGAAATTACAAGGTTGCACAATATATTGAAATACCAAAGCAATCGTAATTGTAAGGAAATTTTGATATGGTAAAGATCTTGTAAATTAGGCAAGAATTTGTGGTATGTGTACTTTTGGAAAAATCACATGATAAATAATTGTAACAAACATACAAAATTACTATTCCCGTCCACGTATAAAGAGGTTTCCACCTTAGAAAATCTGTCTTAAATATAAATTCTTCATTAGTAGTTGTAGTAATTATAGTAATCTAATTCAAATAGGAAATCTCTTCTATCCAAATGAGATGCTCGATCTCCATTGTTATCTAAAAACAATCTAAACCTCAGAGAAAAGCTATGGACAAGAATGAGAAAAATTGCTTATATGGCATGCACTTGGACGTCCCCAATTCACTTAGTTATCAACATGAATGGTGGACATTGATTAGAGATATGGTTCTTTGAGTGGATAAATGAATTATTTCAAAATTCAGATATATTTTGAGAATTAATTTGGATGAATTTTAGGGAAGTATTCATGGTAAATGATAATTGAGATATGTAGGTATCAAAGGGAATAAATTTGGAAGGGGATACAAAGGTCAGAAAGATAATAAATAAATAAATAAAATTGGTGGGAGAATAATATTTTTTTTATTTTAAAAGGGAAAATAAATGGGCTTTGGATCATGGGGTTTAGGCTAAGCCATTTGTAGCTCCACATTTTATGTATTAGTGTTGAAATTCATGTTCTCCCCCCACATTGGAAATTTATAGAAAAAAATGTTATGACTGCCATTTAGGACCCACTAAATTATTGTTTATAGTTAAGGACAATACTAAACTAAAAATATTTGTTAATTTACTTGATCTGAAATTTTAAGAAAAAGTACGGATTAGCACTAAAATGTGTTAAAGTTTCAATTTGTTTTGTCATTGTTCCTCAAGATCTGGGTTTAGGTATGCACCATTAAACATCTTGGTAAATTGTCTTTGTCCGTATTTAAGACCGCCACTTTGAGCTATTTGGGACAATTAGAGTTGGCCGACCTATGTTGCGCCCAAGGTGGACCCTCACTTCATAGTTATGATAGAATAATCTAACCATAATTTAACATGTATCTTGAGGAACACAAGTTCTCTGATGAGAATTCCTAATTTTCCTGAAATTTTTAGCTCAAATTATATATTTTTATTAGTCATGTGCAAGGATTGAGATTTCGTTTTTCGAGTTCATTTCGGTATTTTGATTTTAAGAAATATTTCGGTATGTAAAGAAAAAAAAGTAAAAAGTTCGAGGATACATAAAAATAAAATAATATATATATAGTGAATTTCGAGGATATATAAAAATGTGAAAATAAATGCAAGTAAATAAATCTATTAAACATATTAAATACCAAGAAATTAAACAAACATGAAATCAATATATAATTAGAAAATCATAGTTTCAAAAATCTATATAAGTAAAAAAAATAATTAGAAAATCATGAGGATGACTTTAAAAATCAATAAATAATTAGAAAAATTGATAATGCGAAGAAGAAAAAAACCTCAAAAAAACCCTCGAAAAATGTAACTTTTAATTTCGCCTTTTTCTTTTCATAATTAAAAAAAAACAAATTTTCGTTGAAATTTGACGAAATCACATTCCTTTGTCATGTGTATGTAGTGTCCTTAATTGTAAATAAAAAGTTAAAAACTAATAGATCTTAAAATGGGAAGTCAAATAGAAATTGAATCCTCAAGCCCCGTTTTTTCACAATAACAATATGTGTTTTTCAATGTCATCAATCACTCCTACCCATTGTTATGTTTCGAAAATATAATGCTAGAAATATTTAGCTTAAACCATCAAATACTAGTCCAACACAAACTTTTTACGTGATTTTAGTACACAAAAATTAAGAATTTAAACATAAAAATATACGAACGTTAAAAATAAAATAAAATCTAAATAACATGACCGGTGGGTTTATATGGGCAAAGTTGTACTAAATCCCTGATTCACCGCCCATCTCGAGAAGGGTGGGCGGTGGGAGGCTCTCCCTCACGCCTCCTTGGATTGGGGCGGGAGGGGCTCATGCGCGGTAACTGGATTCTTTAGATCATATTAGAAATTATCTTACGGCTAAAGCTTATGGACTTTAAAATTTAATATTTCAAATACTCATGATCTTCTCATCTCATTTTCAACAGAAATTCTAAATGTCAAGGAAGTGGGCAAGGAAATGAGCGAGGTGGCGGGGTGGTGACCGTTCGCCTCCCTCGGGATGTGTGCCATCTTTTTGGGTCCGTGCATCCCGAGGGAGGTGAACGGTCCCCACCCGCCACCTCCCTCCCCTCGCTCATTTCCTCGACGCATAGAACAACTCCATTTTCAAATACATTGTTATCCACAACAACTCTCTCTCTCTCTCTACTCAAACACCATCTTTCCTATCTTTTCCACCATGAATCCTTTCTTAAGCCCCTCACACTATTTCCCCTCTGTTTTTCGGGCTATAGTATAACAAAAATTCTTCCTGGCTTGGGAAACTAGCGAGGTTGCTGCCTGGGGGGGGGGGGGGGGCAAAAAATACACTTCCCCCCCCCCCCCTCTTTAACAACCTTTTTGGAAAAGGTGTTTAAAGAGGAGGGGCAAAAGTGTATTTTTGCCCCCCCCAGACAGCAAACTAAGCAGGGGGACCCAGGCCCTGTAGAATTATTCATAGTATAAACTCTTTCAAGAGAAGTTGGGCAGACATTTCAGATGTTCCAGATCCTTGGCGATTCCATTTCTCTGATTGAAACCAAGCGTGCGAACGGGTTACGGTGGCGTCCCAGAAGTCGGGCTTCACAAGAAACGCAAGTTCCAGCAAGATCCGAAAGTGATGCAAATCTGCCTCTTTGATCCAGATTGAAGACGACAACCATGTCATGTTATTCAATCGATAGTTCAAACACCATTTTTGTTAGCAAATAAGCTCAACCTAATCAAACAAAACTATGCAGTGCAATCTTGAGTCTGTGGCTGAAGTTGGATTGCTCATCCTCTTTGGCAAGAAGTCACAACCTCACTGCCAAACCAGGGTCCCTCAGCCTAGCCAATACAATATACAATATAGAAATAGAGCAACAAAAAAAAGGGTTTTACCTGAATGGTGTGGTTCTTGAGAAATGGATGTTCAAAGATTGGCTGATGACTTATATGAACACAATCAATTGTATCTCCATCTGGGCTCTGTTATTATATATATTGTGTTGTTATCTTTGTGATTGATAAAGCTTACTAAGTGGAAACAAAAATTTTAGTTGGCCTGGGAAACCGGCCTGGTTTGCTGCCTGAGAGACAGCTCCAAAAAGTGTTTAAGGAGGAGGGGCAAAATTGTATTTTCGCCCCTCCCAGGTAGCAAACCAGGCCGGTTTCCCAGGCCAGCTAGAATTTCTCAAGTGGAAATGAATTTTTTGCATATATTACTAGTTAACAAATTAGTCGAATAATGATACAAGAGATATTTTATTTTTTCTAATAATGCATCTTCAAAGAGGTAGAGTATCACATGCCTAGTAATGTTATTTTAATGAAATTTGGACTATTTTTATTCTGAGTGATAATTAAGTATCTTAGATTCTCATTTTAATTTCAATGACAAGATCATTTTACAGTAAAAAATCTAGACCAATAAGGGCTATAAAAAATGGCATTTCAATGACAAGGGAACTCAATCAAAGCAAGAGATGATCTCTTGCCTTATTTGTGTGCTTTAGAGAAGTGATATAAGAAAAGAGTTCTAATGAGTTCTATGTATTGAGTTTGTGTTGAATGATAAATAACTAAGTGGAGAAGATAATAGATAGAGAGAACTCAAAATGATGAAGCAAATAAGTTGCATTGGAGGTTGTTTAGATGCTCAAGATCCCATTAAAATCAGCTTCAACAAGCTTTACAAATGGCTAGAGTCCGACGCAGAGTTCTTGAGGCATATGAACTCGAATGATCAAGATAGCTCTTCACCTAGGTCTTTGACCTCTGATTCGAGTCCAAGTTGTCATGAAAGTTATGTTTTTAGGCATAACCTTGAAGCTATATTTTCTCTACTAAAAAAGAAAGTGTTGTAGAGAGCACATAGAGGTTGTTTAGAAGCAAACGGAAGGTGAATAGGAAAAAAGCAAAGAAAGAAAATTTTGGTGATTGTTGTTCTGGTTTTGGAAGTGTTGCAAGATGGTAAAACAAGAAATCACTTCCTCGAAATTTTTGGCTGAAGTTATAAAGTCAATACAAGGGTCTGAAAAAGCAAGTGAGGGGCTTGTGAGATCCAAAATGACTGAGGGGAAAAGACAAAGGTGCTTGTGAGAGAAAGAAAGGTTGAATAGGAGATAAAAATAATGGTGAAAAAGAGATGAGAGATTTGAGAGGAGAGATGGTGTATGAGGAGAGGGAGAGAGAGAGTTGTTGTGGATAATAATGCATTTGAAGAGGAGATGAAAAGACCATGGGTATTTGAAATATAAAATTTTAAAGTCCATAATTTCTAATATGAATTGATGGCTCCAGTTACTACGCAGGAGGGGCTCATGTGCATAGTGCGCGTGCGCATGAGCCCCACCCCCCAATCCAAAAATCTAGAGAGCCGGAGGATGATGGATGGTATCGGGCCTGGCCTGGCACGGTCCTGACTCTCTAGAAAAGTTCAAATAATGCTAGAATAGTGGATTTACCAAGTAGGTTTCGGTATAAGAAAACACATTTGACACAAAAAGCAAGTATATATCATTTTGGTCCATGAAGAAGAATGTAACAAAAACACTGATCCATTTTTGTTGCCAAGTGTATTTATTCATCTCACAAAAGTTGGAGTGATCTTATTGTCCTTCATTGTCATTCTACAACAGTTTCAGTCGAGCAAACTTCAAGTTTTGTGACTTCCCATTTTGGTTATGTATATTTTACAATAACTTATAGTATTTCAATGGACTATTTACATTCTCCTAGATAAGAAAATGTCGTTCACATTTGGAGATATCATTCCACAACTGTAAAACCATCATCCGTAAGAGCATCTGATACCGTAATAGCATCTGATACAAGCACGGCATTTGGCTTCTTCAACCAGTACTGCTGAAACCTTTGCTTTGCATACTCCATGTAATTGAAGTCAATTTGATTTACCTTTTCCTGTAAGCATCAAAGTATATTATGGATTATAATGTCATCAAACCTAGAGAGTTCTTCTGTTTCTGTTGGTCTTTTCATCCTGACTCATGCCCAGCAGTTCAACTGTAGTTAGTTGTTTTTGTTTGTGCATGAAAATTGTGAAGGAAATTATGAGATTTACCGAGATTATTCCCCATAGACCCCAAAGTAGATGGCTTGCAGGTGCATACTTCTCAACATCTTGGACTAGCTCCTCGACTTCAAAATCACTAGGTTCATTGCCTGTTTGGATGACAAACGTGTTCAATTTGAAAGAGGTCTCAAAATTATTTTTTGAAATACAGGCATAGTAAGTCTACAATATTTAATGCTTATGAAACAAAAAAGAATTTTCAGATGAATGAGAAAGGTAAATAGTCTGTATCCATTATCCTATTATCAATCAACTAACCTGAAGATGTAAGATACGCGCGAACAAATCTTCGACGTTCTTCAATATCTGTTATACAGGGAGCCAGACAAGTCTAGTTAAGCATAGGGATCCATCTCTTTTTAGTATGCACAAGCAGCAATTTGTTATTACTCAGTACAAAAGAAGCAATTAAATACATGGAGATCAAACATTAAGTGACCTGGGTATTTATCATAGTCTAAAACGTGAGGTGTTTCAGTATGATAATCAGCAGCCATTTCACAGAAGTGATTTGCAAGGTCAAACGCCACAGGATTATAGCTCGCATATTCATAGTCCTGTTAAAAAGAGGAACAGAGATCATGAATACAAGTAGTACGTTAATATTGCTCTCTCGTTAGTAGAAATCTAGGCAATCAGAGAGCTCAAGGATAAGACGAACTTATTGACCTATCCGTCTGGTACTTCCTAGGACGGCTCATCAGTATTTGCAGGTTTTTACTGAAAGCACAACAAAGATCTAGTGGCGAAAGGAAGATTTGACTTAGAAGGATGAGGTCAGATAGTTTGAATTTAATAACCAATATAGTTTAGGACGATAAATTAACTTCATAAACCTAGTAACCAGTTAGTTGATTGAAATAGGGTATTCTGAACATAAAAGATCAAGCAAGGAGGAGGAGCAATTACTGTGAACTTCATACATACACACATAAACAATACAATATAATGCTTTTGGTATAGAAAACTTACAATTATAGTCACTAATCGGGTTTCTTCATCAATCATGATATTCCCATACTGCAGATCGTTATGACAGAAGCAGACACGTGGGTTTTCTGCTGACAACTCCTCTTCCAGTATATTAATTTCTGCCTCCAGGGAATCTAAGAGAAACTCCTTAGCCTCTTCGGGAGAAGATAGACGCTTGGCTGCAGTAAGCCAGTTTCTGAGACAAAATGAAAAATAAGAATCCAGGTTCATGACATTCATGCGAAGAGGATGTTGAACTCAGGTGAACTTGTACCTCAATCTGTCCCAGAGTATCACACTTGTTGGACCAGGCATATGAAGACCATGAAATTCCTTCAACTTGGCTGCTATCAGAGCAGATATTTCTGGGTCACGCAAGTCAGATGCTGATAATGTCTGAAAGTGCCAGGTTGAAATACGATGAGATTTCTATGAGTAACACATGATATTATTATACTGTGGACTGTGACTGAATTTCTCCAAATTACTGCTAAGACTGACCTCAAGCCATGTAAATTATGACTTAATTAATAACATGCCGAGTGGAAAATTTTAGATCATCCTAAAAACACGAGGTTGTAAAGAAAACGGTATAAATGTAAATGAAGTGTGGCTTTATCAACTAATGGACACTTGGATGGAAATAAGGTTTACGCCAAATTTATCCCTTTTATATATTAAGTAGATAAATAGTCCGGAGCCACTATTGTTTCGTAATTTCAACCGAGCTTTTAGTTGAAATTGCTCAACGCCAAAAAAGAACTGGTTATCTGATGTAAGCAAGTTAGTTTAGTAATATTATTAATATTATTGTAACTGTGCCTATTTTGTAACAACCCATAATAGTTAGGTTTAGGGTTCGTTTCTTTTTAGAGAAGTTACCTAAATAAGGCATAGGTTACCAAATGTTAGTTAGTTGATTGATGAAAAGAATATGTTATTTCATTGATTTACTTTATCGTGTGTTTATTTTGTTTCAATTATGCATTATCTTTCAATTTTAGTTTATTCCGCAAGTTTTATTCTATCATTATCAGTCAATTATCTATCATATGCTGAAATAGAAATGCAGACAGGAAATTGATTCAGAAAACATGAATAGCACTTCTATGTTTTATGTAAACAAGAAAAGGAATAGGATTAACACAGCTAACAAATTGATACAAAGCTATATAATTATCTTTCTTGCACTTTCGGAATTGCTAGCTTATTGTTTTCGAAGCATTTCCATGAATGGCATTTCTAATATGTGTTAGGTTGTGCCAAACTAGATTTGCCAAATTATTGGTCATGGACAGTGGTGGTTTGAAGTGGCAGTGATAACCGGGGGATTATCCTTGTTTTTTGGATAGACTGTCACATCATGAATTTTCTCAGATCGTTATCAAAACAAGGGGAACCTCAACTGATTAAGACATTTGGTGCCTTAAGAGTTGAGAGCTATGAATTACTTGTCCATTCTTTTCTTTTTGATGATTGATGCCTTCGCATCTAATGGATTATTGTGATTAATTTAGAAGGAACTCGAGCAATCAATTATTCAAGTTCTACAAGTCTTAACCAGTGTTCTAAAAAGTGCTAGGCACTGGGCGAGTGGCAAGCAGGTGCCTAGCGCCCAGGGGCCTAGGCGGTCTTAGGTTTTGTATTATAACTTTAATAATTTACAAAAGTTAAGCATAATATATTATCAGTTACACTCACATCCAATTTAATGCCAAGATACATATGCAAAATTTAAAAACATGAAAAATTAACAATCATGAACAAAATTTATTAAAACTCAAATGATTGAAGTTGGTCATGATGGGTACTTTATATTAAATTGAATTTGTGGACAAATATTCAAACCTACTCTTTTATTTTTCTTCAAATTGCACAAATAACATCAGTCATGTTTGATAAAATCTACATTAGTAAAATGGTACCGGTAGATCCTTTGAGAATTTCATTAAATTAATCATCATTTGCTACAATTAGACATATACCGAATAAAAAATAATTAAATAGTTTATTTCTAAAAAAGAGGAAAGAAAAATAAAATAAGAACACAATCAGTCTTATTATAAAAAATAAAAAAAATCACCCAGACTGCCTAGACCCCACCCAGACCCGCCTAGACCGCCCAGAACCCGCCCAGCCATTAATCTGGGCGGTTTTTTACCTTCTAGTGTAGGCCAATTTTTAGAACACTGGTCTTAACAATTTAAAATGTTACTAGTAAAAGGCACTGATCAAGAACATGTGAGATGTCAAATTTCATTTATTCTCCCAAAAGAGAAAATGTATGTTTCAGAATTGCAACGCATAAATCTACTATCCAGCCTAATTCTGTCAATGTGTTGACACTGGACATACACCAACTTACTGTGTTATTTCTACTATTAGTACAATGCTTATATGATTGAAACATTGTTCAGCAGTTCGGCTATTCAAATCCTAGCAGAGACCTAAAAAGTAGGCTCCTTCCACAAGATTCAACCTTCAAGTCCATTTCTGTATTACCTATCATCCACTAAATGACTTCAATGTATGAAATGATCGATGTGGATGTTTCAGTGTCATTTTTGCCAGAATCATCATTTCTTACGATATTCATCAAAATGTGCATGTAACTACTTGCATTAACAAAAGTACTAACCAACCAAGGTCTCTCACCTCTGCCCTTTATGTAACATAAACTAAATTCCAAATTCATAAAATAAAGACATAGGGATCAGAAGCATACCCTGGCATGTATGAACTCCTCAACACGACCATTTTCGAAACGCCCCAAAAGACGAGGCCCCTGACGGTGCTTTGACATGCATTCAAACGTCCGAATCTCATCATCCCGATTAAAGAAAACATCCACACCTTCACCGTAAATCCGAACCAAACACTTTCGAGGGCCTTTCCCTTTCTCAGTTATCCAATTTATCTGAAAAACTTCATTTGTCATAGCACCCTTCAAGGGGGTCACCTGCAATGCATTCAAATCGATGACATCGTTCCATGTTGAAGCTATTGAAAACAAAATCTTCTTTGCTTCTCCTGGAATACTGTCAATGTGGTTCACAAGTTCAGTACCCATTACACCCAAATATCGCAAAATTGCCAACGCAACGTTGACTAGGAATTTCTTCACAATATCAAATCTACCTACAAGCAGGAAACATACAAATTCAAGAACAAAAAATTCTCAGCTTAAACAAAACCAAAACTTCACTTAACTCAATTCAAAAACAAGATTAATTAATTTTAGCTCTATCATGGTCAGTTAACATGAAAAGTAGAATATAAACATTCTAATAATAGTACCCAAAAAAAAAATTTGTGAAATCTGAGCTGAAACAAAACTAGTAAACCTCACAAGATCTTAATATTCATGAAGTTAAAGAGAAAATAATTGAAAGGGCATCAAAATTAGAACTTCATACCAAAGATTGAATCAAAACACCTCAAAGTAAAGAAGATCAAATATGCACAAACAAAACACCCCCAGAGAAGCAAAAGCACTAAAAAAAAAACCCAACAAGACAGATTGTTTTCTCTCTCTTGGGGGAAACACTAAAACCCAATTTCCCAAATTTCAAAGTACCAAACAAGGTTGTGTGTGATGATTATTATAAAGAGTGTGTGAAAGCAAAGGAGCATAGCAAGAGCAGAGAAAAGGATACCCCTGTAACATACCGCAGGAATGAGCATGGCCACGTGTCGATGACAAGTTGCAAGATACAGATACATACATTTTTGGGAACCCAAACTCTACAGATTTCCAAGTTATTATGAATTTATGGGAAAATTCTAGGGGTCGAGGGAGGGAACGAGGGAGGGAGCGAGGGATGGGTGAAAGCCACCCATCCGCATCGAGATGAGCTTCATCGCATATCTCAAATTTGATGCGCTCATCTCGATGCGGATGGGTGGCTTTCACCCATCCCTCGCCCCCTTTCCCTCGCTCCCTCCCTCGCTCTGTAGCAAAGCTCGAATTTATGATAGGTAGAGAGACGACTTTTTTTTGTTGACAAAAGTTTCTTCTAGATGATAGAATCTTTGACTTGGCTGTAGAGATGGTGTTGAGAGATGGTTTTAGCTTTGCTTTGTCTGAAAGAAAGAAAGATTCAATAATAAGAGTAGAATAGAATGGCTGGTTTGAATTTGTTGTTTGAAAAATGGAATAAGGTGGGGGTGGCAGCTTGTAAAATATCTCAATTAGTATTACTTGTGTTGACTTCTTTACTTAACTCGTTTGGTTGTTTGTTTCAACATTTTAGCAAAGGAAATGCGTGAGTTTTACCTAAAATTAGGAGGGAAACGCGCATGGTATGACCTCACCGCTGTTATCTTATGTAGTTTCAAAAATGCTAAGAAATCAGATTTTGCAGCTAGAGCGACGTGACATGATCTTGAAAGAATGATGAAATTTTTAAAGTATTTATGTGTATTTTGAGGATGTAAAAAAAACCCTCATCTACTAATACCACATCATCTTAGTTGCAGAACATGGTTGCAAAACTTGGTTCCCTAGCTTCACTCATGCAGTTTTCTGCACAGATAAGATAATTTTTTGTAATAAGTTTGACTTGATTCGTGTTGGGTTCATCTCAATCGTCGAATTATTAGTTATTAAGGGTCTATTTGGTTGCAAGGGAATAAACATGAAAATGAAACCGTTTTTGTGAATTCAATTTGAGACCATCTCTCAAATTTAGATTCATTGAATAGTAGAAAAACAAGTCTTATGAAAAATCGTTCTCTATCAGTAAAATAAACAACCAAACAACAAAAATTTGCAAAACTAAGAAAATTATTCCATTTTACCCTAAATAAAATAAAGAGATGTCGAAAAACGGGACTAACCAAAATGAGCTAAGAGTCCCACATCTTTAATTTATTTTTTTCTTTTGTCAATTGGATTTTGTATAGACCTTCAAGTTATCACGTATGGTTGATAACACTAGTTCCAATGTCTGGTTGTAGTTGCAAAATAAAAGGGATGAAAGGATGTAGGTCCCTTGTGAGAGAAAAGTCAGAAACAATGTCCATCAAATGCAAAAATGAAACACTTCATATGTCTTCCATTATGATGTTGAATCCTTTTTCTTGCCTACTCACTTATTGCTTTACATATAACATAAGTAGTTTAGTGTATTTTATTCAATCCAAAAGCTCCTGATAAGAAGAATACCAAAAGGGAGTTTTGGCAATGGAGATGCCTTTAACAACATTTGATTTTGATGAAAAGTGTGATGCAAATGTTAGTGGGGGAGAGTTGCCTTTAATAATCACCCCAGAAATGTATAAAACTATGGAAAAGATATAATTTGTAGTTTGCTTGAAGTTTAATTAGATGTTTGACATGTATTCTATACCAATGAATGTGCATATTGTGAGATGTAGAATAAAAGGGGAAAATATGTCGATTCCCATCAGCCTTTTATTGAAGTAACATTCTCCATTGAATTAAAAGTTGAAACATAATATATGCCCCCTGAGGGAGCTTTAATGATGATTGTGAAGTTGATCTCCAATACCTACCTATCTTTTTCTTGCCTACCTCTCAATTATAATAACATGAATTGTTTAGTGTATCTCTAATCCAAACAATTCATTTTAACACTTTATTTAATGGCCTGATGGCCAAACAACACTTTGTTTTAATAAAAAAAAGTGCCTTCAGAATCTAGAATCTTGGCCGTTGGTTGATTCATGAGGCGAGCAACAGTGGACATCTAAGAAATGAAAAGAAAAAAAAAATGGATAAAATGAATATGATTCAGGGAGGATAATTTTCTTCGTGCACTGTTGTCATGAATTCTTGCCTGGGATGGAGTTCTAAGATTTCTACATTAATGCAAAAACTTGTAGACTTGATTTGAGTTCCCTATGCAGGAATCTGATATTTCACATGCACTGAATTGTTAGTAGAAGCATTTGCAGAATGGTGAAATGCAGAATAATAAAAGGTGAAATTAAGGAGGTGTGGGTTCCCTTCACCTGCGAGAGAAGGATGTCCATCAAATATAAAGGTGAATTTCAATCCTTTATCTCTTTTCTCGTCTACATCATTTGTTGGTTAGAAGGGGAAAAATGCCCATAAACAAATCCACTAGCTTCAGCACTAACATAGCTATTCAAACAAACCACCTGTGCAACATAATCATGTCATGCGTATACATGAAAGAAAAAAAAAACTTGTGCAAGGTAAACAAAGACTCGGTAACTCAATGCCAGGCATCTCTACTTCTATTAGCTAGTAAAGGCACTGATGATGCTCTTACTTTTACACTCATAAAAAGATGGTGTAATATATAGTAAAAAGCCTGACCCAAATCTCAATTCCTTGGCCCCTAAAATCTTTATTTCCATTGTGTCGATAGCAAATATGAGGTCATGGTTTTGTTGCTCTCTTGTAAATGGTGAAGTTATTGACTGAGAATTTTATTCTTCATCAGTTACTAACTTTTAGAGGGGGAGGTCTTTGATTGGAACAAACAATGGACCGCAGGTTTGGTATTGAATACCTTCTAGTAGGCTGAGCTGGGGTTCGTCCATCCAAGTTGCAGGCGTCGAACGTAAAACACTTTCTATTAGACTAAACCAATATTAGAGTTCAAATCCAAGCAATCAAAATACCTCAGAGAAGGATCACAAGAAAAAGCTGAGAACATACAAATATAGAATGGCAAAATGAGAAAACCAGTCCAACTGAGAAAAATTACATATACATGAAACAGAAAGCTAAAAAATGAATGAAAAATATGGCATTGGATAATTTTAGGCGAAACTGCGGAGCAAGGACAAAAAAAAAATGAAATGCCAAAACTGAAAAGAGATGACTCATCCACCTGAAATAAAGTTGACCACGAACGTAAATCCTCACATTTGTTGTTTCCTTCACCCACAAGCCACTCTGTCCAGACAAAGCCGCACTGGACGAAGTCGCAAGGCACTTTAAGCAATTGTCCAAATCAATTTTCAATTATAAGTTTGCAAGCCAGAAAAATGAGCGGAACTCCGTGGTGCTTCAGTGATTCCAGCCCTATGTTACATAATCGTACATGCGCAACTCCGTTCATTCTCCTCTTCATACTCATCATCTGAAACATCGCTGTCGTCAGATCAAATTTCACGTCAGTATACGACCAAGGAATTAAAGAACCACAGTACAATCAGCCTGACAAAATGCATGCATCGTTAGCAGACATAAATCCACACGTGGATTTATTGAAATGCAGAGTAAAGTAAGCTCTTTAACAGTGCCAATCGTTAGAGAAATCTCAGTCATAAATTAGTTTCCGTGTATCTTGCTTATGCGCATAAATAGCATGCTTTATACTCAACATGTCATGGATACAGTTGGCGCAGCTATATGACATTAAAACATCTTTAATGTTTGTCACTTAAAGAAGCATCAAGACTAGATGAGAGCAATCAGAGAAATGGAAGTCTCACTTTTGTTGTTAGACTTGAGCAATATCTCACACCAGCAGAAATAACATACACGGGGCTCTCATTCATATTCCAAGTTAGCATTCCCGTTTGTTTGTTTGTTTTGTTTTGCCAATAGCCAATTAGCCATGAGTCGAGGTCAATCCTTAGAGGTGACAATGGGTCGTGTCATGTCTCGTGTCACGTCACAATCCCATGTCAAACCCAAACACGAATATCTTCTCATTTC
>QNQO01010416.1:0-39023 GCA_003290165.1 Berberis thunbergii | reverse complement strand
TTAGCATATTGGAGCAGTTTTGCACGGAGAAATCTCTAAGTAGGTTGAGTTATTTTCTTACAAATTTTGATTCCAAGTAGTATTTGTTGCTTCAAATGAGTGTGGATATCGATACAACAAGTTGTTATAAACCCACCTAATTAAGTAAATATAAATACTATTTATTTAGTATTTAGTAATATATATTATAATTATATGTATTATGTAAATTATTATTTTGTCTGTAGTGGTTAAATGAATGGAAAGGTGTGGTGTTTAGCAATAATTAGGAACCCCTAATTAGAATCTATAAAAGAGTTTGGAATACCTAGCCATATTTTTTATATGTAAAACATAATAATAATAATAATAATAATAATAATAATAATAATAATAATAATAATAATAATAATAATAATAAATAATAATAATAATAATAATAATAATAATAAAAAAAATGAAGGAACCCTACATAAAGAAGAGGGTAAAAAAAGAGAAAACTTTCCTTCAATTTTGGGTTACGAATAAGGTGAGTGAAAATGTATTGATCTTCGATTTCCCTCTTTTTCTATTGTTTTTGTTGTTTTGGTTATACAATATGTGATATTAAGTGTGTTGAAGAATAAATTTTTCGATAAATAGATAGAGAAAGAAATAATAAATTTTAAGTAGGCTCTATCTCGAGAAAACCAAAAAAAATCATATTTGTTAGTTCAAGAAACTCTTTAGGAAATGATGGTTGGTCAAACACGTGTTGTAATAGCTCACTGACTATCCACGATACAGAAATCAAATAGTATAGTAGTCATAAAGATGAGACGATAGTTGAGCAAGGGTCACATCTCGATCTACTTGCGTTGGAAGTATTGATTCCTATTGTTTTCCCCATAAAACTAACAAGGAGAGAAAAACCTTTAAATAATTTATGGCTGATATCATCTTCTTTGTTTAGCTAAATACCTTTTTAGATATTTTTTTTAGGGTTAATTGCACTTTCCCCCTAAAACATATAGCCAATTCAGCTTTTCCCCAATTAACATTCATATTGCACTTTTCCCCGCAGACTAACAGTCAAAATGCCTTGATTGTCAAGGCACATGCTAGATTCAAAAATGTCATATTTACTATCGAAAATACCCTTTAATGATCTGAAGGCTAAGATTCAAACTTCCATTAGACGTTGGGATATTCACTAACCTCCTTCACCACCCACCGTCTCTATTTCACCACCAATACTCTCCCTCTGCTTCTACTACTACATCTTACATATTATTTCAGTGTAGATTTAATATTCAAGCATCAATAAGTGGAAAAGCTTGCCAAGTTTTATGGCAAGCTTGAAGTTGTAGCTATCTTATCATCTGTTAGCTCAGTTCTATTGCAGAAGGCAAAGTTACATTCAATTTATTTAAGGGGTTAAGATCCCCGCAAGTAATTTATTTTGCCAGTAATTTATTTTAAGGGGGTTAAGTTACTGCTAATTAACACTCTTATTGATTTTCTTGCAGATCTCATGATGTCACAAGCACAATCAAACAGTGAATAGAGGTTTGAAAGTATGCAAGTTTTTTAAGGAGACATGTAATTGGATGTTAAGCACAATGTAAATTCATTTGATATTCATTAGATGTTCTTGCCAACAAAGTTTGATGTTCTTTCAACAATGTAAATTTATTTGGGTTCATTGGATGTTAATAGCACATTGTAATCAAATGCCTTAACACTTTCAAGCATTAATAAGCAACATTGCAATTCAAAACCTGACATAGCACTTCAAGCATCAATATGCAACCTGACATAACACCTTCAGTTTAATTTCACTAGTTAATTTGATGATATTGGCTAATACTTCACATAGTCCATCCATGCACCATATTGGATTTCTTGACATCCGGTAGTAGTTAATTTGATTATAACACCCATGGGCTGTGTGAGAAGACAAGAAGAACATTACAAAATCTGGTCCAGATTCCGCATACACAACCTGTTGTTCTTATTGTCTACTAAAATCTTCAAGTTCATCTCCTATTGATATTGAAATTAATTCTTCTTTAGAACAAAACTTGTAGATGATCAATTTCTCTCCAACAGCTCATAAAAATCTTCAAATTCATATTCCATTTCAAAATGCGTCAATTTAAACACCCACAGCCTCAAAAGCCTGTTCTCCCACCGCTATCCCTGAAATCCATCCGCCACCCCAAAGTAAACGGAGTCATTTGATGGTAGGGATGGGATCATATAAGTGAGCATGAGAATGAGAGAACCAATGCAACAGTAGCTTGTCCTAGTGGGTTCCCTTCTACTCATTGTTCTTCCCTCCAGACCATACGGCCTCGCACACTATGGTTTTGTTGGAGGGTCTGATGCATCTGAGATACTCTGCCACTGAAGGCTCATCTCAATGATATGAGTTCCTGTTCTAGGTGTTGATTTTTGAAGGTCGTGGATTCATAGTCTTTCCTTGAAAATTAGACCTCTGCAATGCAATATCCTTTCTACACGAAGCAATCCCAAGGGTCTAACGATATGTCCGGGTCAGCTTCAATTGATGGGGTTTCTTTTAGATTTTGGGCTTCTATCCTGATGCCTTGTACTTGAGAGACTTCCTGAGAAGTCCCCGCAATGTGACAATCTGACTGAATCTGAGCAATCTTTGAATCGCCTGATGGTTGTTCAGTTGCTGAATCAACAGAGCCTGGACAATTAGGCGCAAACGACATCAACTCATTTTGAACAGCTTCAATGCATGTTCTTGTGATAGTTTCTGGCAATTGAGGTACTTGCAAACCGATGCCTTATCTTCTTGCAATATATCATAGTGCTCCTATAGTATAAAACATCGAAATTTATAGCAAGAAATGATGTTATAAACTAGGATTAATTATCAAGTATGTCGAATGTTTTTTATCTCTTACTAGTAAAAAAGTACTCATTGACCTATAAAGGTGATCGTGGTTGTGTCGGTATGAATATAGGAACTCTTTTGACGAGATCCCATGAATCTTTTAAGCCCCATTTTTGGATTGACAGCTATTTGGGGCAATATACCTATCCCAGAGTTCTGCAACCAGGGAGTTCATTTCTGAAACAATACGTCTGATGTCCCCATTGTTAGACAATACCCAAGTCGAAACTATAGTCTCCATTGTAGCAAACTCTACACTAGAGGAAATCGACTATGCTCACTCGGCGAGAAATAGAAAGTCGTCCACCACTGCCAAGTGCAGCATGTTGCAATTTGATATTGCAATTTTGCCTTAATATCACTTCTTACAACACGAGATCAAGAGCTTTTGATAGCAATGCAAACCGTCTCTGGAATTACTCTACTTGCCTTCTCTCCCATGGGGAGAAAATCAAGTTTACCTTGTAAGATGGCAGAAGCCTTGTTATTTGCATCGTTGAACTTGTTTACTTCGTTTGTGTTCTCCCAAAATTGACAGGTTTTCTTTGAGAACACCCATTTGTTCGCATAGAAAACAACAATGGGGCTCACATATTTTTGTCTCATGTCCCCCTCACCATCTTCCTGTCTCTTGCAAGTGAGCTTCACATGAGAAGAAGAAGTAGGGAGCTTTCTCGCGAAGAAGAAAGGCAGAAAATTGGGAAGGAACCAACTGATACTCTGCGAAAACTTTGCCATGCGATTGAGTGGATGGGTTTCAGGTTGGATGATCCGGATGAACTTGGGGAATGGAAAGGAGGTGGTGGTGGCGGAGGAGACTTGTTCTGCGTGATAAGCACGTGAAGGGCATTTTCGACATCCAAAATAGCCGGAATGGTGACACGTAAGCTGTTTAACAGTCAAGCGCACATTGACTGTTAAGTCTAAGGGGGAAGTGCAATATGAATATTATTGGGGGCAAAGCTGAATTAGCAATATGTTTAGGGGGGAAGTGAATTAACCTTTTTTTTTTATAATATATCTTTGTTTCACGGTTGAAGAAAGCAACATTTACTTCATTTGTTTTCCATACTAGTTTTTCCTATTCCTATTAGGGTGGGCATCCATCCCGTTCCCGTCCCGATTTTTCGGGTCTTAATGGGATTGAACAATTTCATTTCGACCCTGTCCGTCCCGAATTAGAATGGGATGGGATGAGATGAAGATTTTCAATCCCGCCAATCCCGTCCCGAGCTAATTTTTCATATTTATTATTAATATTTTATTTATTTATTTATTTTAGGATTGCAATATTAGTGTAATTGAAGAAAAATGAATTTAGTTGAAATCAGTGTGATTGATTTTAGTCTATATTCTACAACCACTTGATATTAGTTTATTTCTAGAATTCTAAATGAATTATTTAATTGCAAACTCTTTAAAACTCAAAATGGGATTGCTAACTACATTGGAGAGTTTTATTTCGTATCAAGACAATGAATTTAATGACTTTTTTAAAGCAATAATGAAACATTCTTCTTAGCACCCAAATCTACTCATCCTTTGTTCACTATTCGAAACAGTACAGCAGGTCCACCATTGCCATTATAGGTAAAATGAACAAAAGAGTTCTTTATCATGAACTTTGTACCGCGCACATCATTTAGAAGGGTTCTAGAAAGTCACGTAGAGGGAAATAAAAAATAGAAAATGCAAAAAATAAATAAAAATGAAAAGAAATGAAAGGATTTTGGATTCTATTTGTACTGTATCTATCTGAAATGATTTTTTCTATTCCACTGTTTTACTCTTTTAGACTTTGGGGTTTTCAACCAACTAAAACAACTTCACTTTTCGGATATGTATGAAGTATTAACATTCTTTTTTAATGAAAGAAAGCACCCTACAAGCAAACAAAAAAGAAGAGGAAACATAATCTAATTTTTTCTTTATCCTATATTATGGATTCTATCTATTTTAGAATATTGTATTCTTTACTCATCTACAAAATATTGGAGCATATCTTTAGTCGCCTCTTAGTCATTCAAAACTTTGCAGAAATTTTAATTACAAGGTGAATTTCAGCTACCATTTATGGTAGTTTATTATGATGTTGTATACTCAATCTAAGGCTATCATTTATATGTAGTTCTACGAATTACCTTTACCTCTTTTCAACTAAGCAAATTGAGTCTTGGGTAAGCAGTAGTTTGTCAAAAAAATGAGAGCACCCCGATTCTGATCCCGTCCCGTCCCGTTCCGTCTTGAACCCGTTTGGAATGGGATGAGGTTGGGATGAGGTTTTTTCCATCCCATCTCGTCCCGATTCCGTATGAACGGGAACGGGATGAGATAAGGATAGGTCTATCTCGTCCCATCCCGTTCCGTGCCCACCCTAATTCCTATGAATGGACAAATGTCTTTTTCCTCCTCCCAAGTCGATTTGAGTCTCTACATCTCTATTCAATTTTACTGTCATAACACAAGTATGAATTTATCAAAAAATTTCAAATATCCAAAACAGGAACTAGCTAGCATAGGGTCAGTAACTCTAGAAAGCTAGTTCAGTAAAATACGGAAAACAATATGGTACAAGTAAAAAGGGATCCGAAAAGATAGGAATAATAGTTATTTATAAAGGCTATGAATTTTTATTTTTTCTTACCAACTAGCTAACACAAGCTTATATAGTTAATATGAACTTGCTCATGGTGGACTTATGTTGGGCTGGGCCTAACATTGTTAAAAAATCATTACCCTTACACGCTTGCCCTTACATTATCTCCGACCTTGGGCTCGACCTAGCATTGTTTAAAAGTCATTATCCTTACACGTTTGGTCCTTTCGCTATTTCAAACCTAATCATGCATAAATATAGTATATGCAATAATAACAAGCATAATCATTAGCAATAAAACTCGCACCGTATACGTATACCATTACAATATCTATTCTTCTCCAAGAACTTAGCTTCCATGTGATGAGGTATCGTCAAGTATGACAAGTTTATTTTGAATTATATTGAACTGATGCAGTAGATAAGAGGTTTGATATTGGTTTAGGCTGCTTGTTATTTGGACGAACAATACCATACAAGTGTTGAACGTATAGTGCAACTTCATTTTATGTGTGGTCTTGATTTTATTTTATGTTTTTTTTAATATGCTGAAATGTTGTTATATTCAATGATAATTGTTAAATTTCCTAACAAATATGGTTGTAATTATTTGTAAAGCCTTAAATGTGAAAAATTATTGATGTATTATTCTTGAAATGAAACGGTGATTTGTATTATTAATCGATTGGAAGAGAACGGAAAAGAAAAAATTACAGAAAATTAAACCCTCTTCCTCACACAATGATTTTCATCACACCAGAGCCACCACCATCACCACCTCACCCCGCCACCATCGTACGAGCACCGTCACCACCACGAAACAAGGAGTAACAACCCTGTTTCGCGTCAGACCTCCGCCTCACCACAGACCCTGCTCCCTGTTTTCCTCCCTCTCCCCTCTCCACGATCTCTCCCTCCTCCACCTCGCCCTCTCTGTTCCTGCAACACAACAGATCGAGAACCACCACCACGCCGTGAAACAGAGCCGCGGTCGGTTCCGCCTCATTGCCGCCACTATTCCTTCTCTTCTCTCGAATTCTCTTCGTCTCGAGCTCCTTCCTGCCTCCATCTCTCACGACCACCATTGCAAGCGGCGCTTCAGCAGGCGGCACAAATCACTGCGACAGGAGAAATAGGGCTCCGCAAACTCTCTGTTTTGATTTTCTTTCTGCTTCCTTTCCTTAATTCAGTGTTTCCTCACTTTTTCTCTCTCTTTTTGCAGGTTCAGAACCAGTCGGAGGAGCGAACCAACAGACACGAAGAACAACACCGCAAGTGACGCTGTCACGTTGGAGACGAAAGGAACTGTAGCAGAGGCGCGGGAATGATTTAAAATCTGTTTTTCACTATTTGCACCCCCGATTTCTCTCTGTACTACCACAGATCTTGTGTACTTCATTTTCTAGGGATTCATGTTTGGACCAACTGCTGAGTACCACCACATCGAGTTTACGACAAACTAAATGGGTTGTATAAGTTATTTTGATTGATTTTACTGAATTGTGTGCTTAATTGTTAATTACATTTATTTCTGAAAGTTTTTGATAAATTGCTTTTGCTTGAAATAATTTGTTAATGTTTGATAGAAACATGATATAATTTAATTTGATTTTAACGAGCACATATTTGGTGTAAGCAAGGGATTCTCATCCCTAAAGCTTCTCGTTTTTAAATTCAGTAATTTAGATTTAAATAATTTTTGCTAACTCATTGGTGAGTCCAAGCCCACAAAATCCACATTTTTCTTTTATTTTACTTTTCTTATTTTTAAATTTATTTTTAGTTTAGTTTTAAAATGCTGTAACCTCATTTTCCATTTAAATTAGTTTGAATTAACTTATAAATTTCAATTGCATCCACCTTCCTCGTGGGATCGATCCGTACTTGCCGTGGGAAGGAGCTCGAGACGAAGAGAGGCCGAGAGAAGAGGAGAAACAGTGGCGGCGGCGAGGCGGAACAGAGCAGCGGTGAGGCTCTGTTTCGCGGCGTGGTGGTGGTTCTCGGTCTATTGTGATGCAGGAACAGAGAGGGCTAGGTGAAGGAGGGAGAGATCGTGAAAAAGAGAGGAAAACAGGGAGCAGGGTCTGTGGCGAGGCGGAGGTCTGACGCAAAACAGGGTTGTCACTCCCCTGTTTCGTGTGGTGGCGGTGCTCGTGCGATGGTGGTGGCGGAGAGAGAGGGAGGGACGACGAGATGAAGGGTGATGGTGGTGATGGCGAGGCTCAGTGGCGAGGTGATGTCTGATGCGAAACAGGGTTGTCACTCCCCTGTTTCGTGGTGGTGACGGTGCTCGCACGATAGTGGCGGGGTGAGGTGGTGATGGTGGTGGCTCTGGTGTGATGAAAATCACTTTGTGAGGAAGAGGGTTTAATTTTCTGTAATTTTTCTTTTCCCTTCTCTTCCTCCCCTTTCTCATCCATTGAATTTTTGTATTTATAGAGAATTAGGAGAAAATGAATATGGACAAGTTCAGGGGAGGGTTCAATGAGTGATTTAAGGCAAAAATAAATCAGAATCTTGGATAATTGAGGGAATGTGTCTAGGGTTTGATTGGGCTTAACATTGGATTTGGATTTAAGTTATGGGCTTGGTTTTGGGTTTAGATGTGTGACCCTCTACTTTGTACCACCGCTAGAATCGACCTATTGTCGTTCCTTAACTTGTCTCCTTAATATGATTTCATCGTTTACGCTCAAATTCCTACAAAGAAATGAAAACGAAATAATTACTATAAAATATAATAATTGAAACACTAACAAATATATAAATTGAGGGATATATTATGTAATAATTATGTGAATATCATTAATCGATTGAAGTAACACTTGTTTAATTACGTATAGTGATATACTTGCCATGGATCGGACTTCGGGTGAACTAACATGACACTCGACACCCCACTTGGAACATATGCGTTCTGAGTGCCTTCAAAGGCAAGCGAGTCACATTTGGGCGAGGTGTGTTCGGTACAAGAGGAGAGTGCGGTTGTGGAAAATAAGCAAAAAAACTAGGACAATAATGAAAACAACGATCTTAAGATAACATAAAAAATTTGTATGAAATAATATGTTAGTATGTATGTATGTATGATTACCTTAAGGGAAGAAATAAATGATCATTCGGCTATTGAATGAGAATTAAATGTCTTCCTTAAGGTAAAATGCTCATTGTTCGTATTTTTTTATTCGTGCAATTGTACCATGATGTGTGTTTTGTTGGAAGTATGTTTACTCACACCAGTAATGAAATGTTGATCCAAAGTTTGTTTGTTTTACAAATTTGGGTACATTCATAATGAGAACAACCGATAGACTCATCAGGGTTAATTTGGAGCATAGAGGCAAGTGATTCTAGCTTCGAGGCAGTAGTTGTGGTTGGGATATTTTCCAAAAATTTTGGTTTTGTTGATTTCATAGGTAGTAAGATGTAGGACCCAATTATTACTTTCCATATGTTAAGTTCAAGCTTTTGGGATTGAATGATGATTTATTTTGATTGATTAAGATGTGGTAATATTGACATTGGTTATGAGAGGAAAGTTTTTGAGGAAGTTAATTTGTTTTATTTATTAGTTGTCTCATGTCTGTATAAGGATGGTTGTGGGGCGGATTTTCACAGATATCCGCCCCGCCCCGAATGGGGCACTTTTGGATGTGCTTAAACGAATTTTTGGAAGGTTTCGGGGATAGTATTTGTCATATATCAGGGTGGATACGAATTTGGCCATATCCACCCCGCATATATTCTTTTGTAAGAAATTACTAAAATACCCTTAACCCTTAAAAGAGAAAAATTCCTAACCCTAACTTAACCCACCCTCCACTCAGGCACCCGCCATCCATCTGTCTCTCACACTCCGCAAACACAAATTCTTCTAATCTTCTCTTCTTTCCACGAACACGAATCTTCTGATATTCTCTCACAATCTCACACTCCTCCATTTCTTCATTAACTTGCTTATCCAACGGCTTTTGTTGTTTCATGAAGTGTAATACGAATCGTCGCCACCACCACCAAGTTTCTTCTCTCCCAAATATTTCACCACCTTGATCAAACTCTCCCCTTGAATGCTTCAATAATCAATTATGTGCAAGACTATGCCGAGTAGAGTTGACAGACAAAAAATCTTTTAATACTGAATACATTAGAAGATCATAAGAGTGTATGGGGTTTCCCAATTGATGCAGTCGGGGGGTTTGTTGCTCTGTTTTTTTTAAGCAGAAGATGGCAAGATTGGTCGAAGGTTAGAGAGTTGATCACGTGGTATGGATGGGCGAAGTCTGGTGGTTGATGGGTTGTTGAAGTTTGTTTTTCAGTCAACAGAGATTGTAGCACCCCATATTTTTTTAATATTTACTAAATTTAAAAAATTATATATATATATATATATATCTTTGTGAGATTGTCTTCATGAAGTTACGGGCATATGCATGAGCTATTTATTTGTCTATGTGATGTGTGTTTTATTTCTTAAGGAGGGTTAGTAGAAAATTTATTTTTGGAATGGTTTATTATTTGGACTCTAGTGTTGGTTCATTCGGAAGGTAGTTTGTTTATTTAAAAATTAATTACCTACTTACCCTCGTCTATTGAATCTCGGGACGAGATTCTTTTGAGTTGTATATATTGTAATACCCGCCTAATTAAATAAATATAAAATTTCTTATTTATTAATTGTGGCATATATTGTAATCTCATTTATTGGGAAAAAAATTTGTTTTGTTTGCCTTTGCTAAATAGAACAAGGTGTGTGTGTGTTTAGCTAAAATTTGAAAACCCAAAAATAAGACCTTTGCCTTAAGTAAACTAATTAGCCACACTCTAAAAAAAAAGACGGTGCACATATACTTTAGTTAAACCCTAATCTTGATGGGTTTTATTCAATTTTATTGGGCTTGAGTTTGGGCTTTCATGAAAGTAATGGTTAGGGTATTGGTTAGGGGGAAATAAAGGTTAAAAGAATAAGAGAAGGAGGAGTTGGTTTCTCTTTTCATTGTACAACACAGTTTGAAGAAAGGGAAGAAAAACAATCAAAATGGGAGAAAGGGAGGAACACGGCTCTTTTCTTTTCACCTCCTCCATGGTCATGAACACACACCGAAAGGAAAATGGAGGTCTTCCCCATTGACAATATGAAGTTGGTGGTGTTTGTTCACGTGATGTGAGTTTTCTCCATTCCTTTCTGTATGTGAGTTCTTCATCTCCTTTACTTTTACTGTGATTTCATTGCATCAACTAAGCTTTCGAACCCACCTTTTGTTTCCGCCAATTTATGAAATGGGTTTTATTTGTTTAAGTTTTGGTTTGAAAGTTTGAGATTGTATCTTGTGTTTCTAGGGATTTAATGGCATTTAGATTCAATTTGGTAGATGGGATAGTGGCTCAGTAAACCCTAGAAAATGTTATTATATATATGGATCGAGATATGTTTGAATAAATCTCTATTCATAAAATATTTCATTTAGTAATCTTAAGGAAAGAAAGCATTTAATTGCTTCTTACTTCTTAGGTAGTTTAGGTTGATGCCCAAGTCTTGTATGACTAAATGTCTGAAAGATATTGATCGAAGATGATGAAGAAGTTTAGAAATGAGAGACTTAAGTGTAAGTGTTTTGTAAAAGTGATCTTTATTTGCACGCGACCATTGCCATGAAATGTCAAATAATCTCTTGCTACATGGAGGACAGGAAGGTAGAAGTGATTCCCTTGTAATCAAATTTTTTAGAATTATTTGATTAGAAATGTTTCACAAAACATGATGGGGAAGTTGTTCTTCATTACTATATTTGATTATGGTATGCTAGTTCATTCCCACTCGCCCTATTAGTTGTTGTTAGTCTCTTCCAAGACTTACCAATCAGTGCATATTTTCTATGTGTACAATTTGAATTGTTGCTTATTTGAATTATTGATGATTAACATTGCTTTTACATTTCCTTTTTCTTTCTGTCGTGTAGCATTGCATTGCTTCTAATAATGTGAACTGATACTAGCACTAAGATGGCTACTTAGGATTTCATTGAATGTGTTAGTCCTTACCAAACAAACACTGACCCCTCACATGCTTCATTCAGTAAGTGCTTTTCCCTTTCACTACACCAACCAGTGGGCACCCTTCTCCAATAGTAAATCATACAAACATGTTGAGGGAAGCAAATGAGAGAAAGATGGATGCCTGCAGGGTCAAAATTTATTTTATTTTGACATCAAAATTGGGTTGTACAGAGATAATGTCTTGTCTGTATTAGTGTTATGCATGATTAAACCCTTATTTAGTTTTGGTCTAGAAGAAAGTTTTTTAGTAATAGATATTGGCTGAAATTTAACTATGTAGTAATTTTAACTTGAGTATTGGTATTGTTTTTCATATGATGCAAAGAAATGGGATATGTGAATTGGCATTTACATTATTATTTATTTTATTTTGAAAGAAGTAGCTAGTATGTAATCCCCTCTTTAAGCTCGATTGTGAGTACTACGCAAATTATCTTGTTTAGCTACATTTTAGATTTAGTTGATTTTTAATGCTTTTTTTCCACAACTCCGAAAAAAAAATGAAATTTGTGATTTGTATACAGATTTGCTTGTATACGTGTGATAGAATTATGGGTATGCAGACTTGCTTAAATATCGATGCACCGTTCCATGTGAGTTCGGTTGTACGTGTAGATTTGGGAAATGTTTGCCATGGATCGAAATTCGGGTGAGATGACATGTTCTTCGATGTGACACCCCACTTGGAACATGTACGCTCCGAGTGGTTTCGAAGGCAAGGGAAACACGCTTGGGTGAGGTGTGTTCGGCACAAGGAGGATAATGGGATTGTGGAAAAGAAGCGAGATTTCTTTTTGGTGTATGTGCATGATTACCTTAAAGGAAGAAACTAAATACTCATTCAACCATTGAATGAGAACTATGTGTCTTCCTAAAGGTAGAAAATGTGTTTGTTGATATTTTAATAATAGTCTGATATGACTATGATTTGTATCGTAGTTTGAAAATAAATTACATTTATGAGGATTGATAACTTAGAAATATTATCCGATTGTTTCTAACCTTTTCATGCAGGATGGCAAGTGCACTCATATTTCTGCAGGTCAGACTTGCTATAGTTAACTATTATAGCGTAGTGATAATCACATAATTATAACATTATTACCTCTTATTATATTTTGTTAATCCTTATCTTTATCTTATTTTAGATTAATTATTAAATTTGTGTTTTTGTAGAATGTGGAGCTGTAATGAAAAAAATTAGAGAAAATGCAATGAACAAATCTCAGACGGTGACTTCAGAGGAAGTGGAGGTGAAAATAGCCTAAGCCCATAACCTAAACTCAAAACCAAGCCCATAAACTCAAACCCAAAGAATATTCTCCCATTTATCCCATATTCAGATTTGATTTTACCTTGATTCGCTCCATGAATCATCCCTTTATCTCATCTCTATTCATTTTGTTCATTATTTATAAATACAATAGAAAATTAATGTGAAAGGAAAGGAGGGGAGGGGAATCAAGCCTCAATAGCCAAAAACAAATCTTCCGCCCTTCACAAAGTGATTTTCATCACACCCATCTCATCACCATCCATCTCTCACTCCCTCTCTGTCCAGACCATATCTCCTTGTTCCATCACGCCACACAGCCACCACCACCACCGAGCACCACCATCGTCTTTCACACACCACATAAAGCAACAGATCACGCTCATCTCCCTCTCCCTGTTCCATCATGCCACACAGCCACCACCACCACCCGAGCACGACCCCTTGTCATCTCTTCTCCACCTCGCCTTCCTTCCTCTGATCAACCTCGGACCAACTCGCACACCACCACCGAGACAGGAGTAGCAAATAGGGAGCACCCCCTGTTTCTCTAGCCCATTCTCGTCCTCCTTCTCGTCTTTCTCTCTCTCTCGCGGGGCAGTCACAACGCCACAAACCAGAACCAAAGGATCTTCTCCATCCTCCAATCTCGGTCGGGTGCCCTGAGCATCACCAGATCCTTTGGTCTCTCTCTCAACAACGCTCCTGCTTCGGTAGAGTTTCCCGCTTCTCTCTGTTCAAATCGAAGAAAGAACACTGTTCAAATAGAAGAAAGAGCTCGTGAAGAGCGAAGAGCAACCCTGCCGAAGTTGTTCGGAGGGAGAAAGAGCTCGCGAGGAGCGAAGACGAAGCTCGTGAGAAACGCAGCTCGTTGGAAATGAAGGCGCAGATGAGTGCGACTTTTCTGGCGGAAACCAACTGTTTTTCAAAATAGTTGGTTGTTTGCAACCTGCTGATCTGCTGAGTGCCACCGCACCGAGGCAGCGACAAACCAAAAGGGTTTTATAATTTATTTTACTAACTTAAATGCTTAATTGTTAATTACAACTTTATTTCAGAAATTTGATAAATTGCTTTCACCGTTCATGTTCGATTAAAACTTGATATGTTTGGTATATTTTATCAATATTCAAAGCATGTGCTAAAAATTATTAAGCTTAGACTTTGATTAAGTGTACCTTAAAAGACACTTAATACTTGGTAAGAGTTTATTTGCTTGAGATAAATTGTTAATGTTTGACAAAAACTTGATACGATTGGAATGAGATTTTAATGATCACATCTTCGGTGCAAGCAAGGGATCTTCATCTCTGAAGCTTCTCGTTTATAATTTCAATAATTTAGAGTTAAATATATTTGCTAACTCATCGGTGAGTCCAAACCCCACAAAATCCATCTCAACCATCTTTTCCTTTTATTTTATTTTTCTTATTTTTAATTTATTTTTAGTTTAGTTTTAAAAACACTGTAACCCCATTTTTCTGTAAATTAGTTTAGATTAATTCTAAAATTCAATTGCATCCACTTTCCTCGTGGGATCGACTCGTACTTGTCGTTGTCTACCAGTTAGACACCGTGCACTTGCGGTTATTACAAATGGGTCAAATGAGCCTGTTTATTTAGGCTGGTTAAACCCGCAACACGTAGGTACTAGTAAAGGCATATTTATTTATTAGGATGATGTCACATTTGCCTTATTGAGGAACTACCTGGTTGGTGTGGTTGGTTATTATTTTTGCTTAGTTTGATGCTATCACGTGCGAATTTATTGATTTTGGGATAAAGATTACTCACATTGGCCTTATTGCTGACCTAAGTGAGTTTTTGCTTCTTGGGTACATTCCTTTGGGAATGTAGCCGATTAGCCTTTCAGGTTTAGAGATTTTTGGGCAGCGTTACTGGAGTTTCATGAATGGGGCTGGCAACGTCAGAGTCTTTTCAGGTTAGAGATTTATTTGTTTCAGTAATTTAATTATGTTTTAGTGTTGTTGCTAATTGTTTATGTTATTATTGAATTTTCACGTCCCGAGTTTTTTGAGAAACGGGTAATCCTACATGGATTTTAGGATTTTCATTTTCTTCGAAAAATTGGGGCTTGACAGTTTGGTATCAGAGCATTTGGTTAGCCTAGGCTGGGGTAGAGTTTAGGTGATCATCGGAATGTGGATATGGGCGAGTAGTAGTGTGAATATCTAGAGATAAAGTGACAAGGGTGAACCTTGAACTTTTAGTATTGTTTCTTTTTCTTCGTGAATCTCGTGATTCCTTTGACCTATGTATTCGGGGCTAATCATAACTTCTTTTAATGTAAATAGTCGGTGACATTCTTCCGTGTAGTTTCCTTGTAGTGGTTTGTTATCATGAATATTTAGTTAACCCTTTTCGCGAATCTCGGGACGAGATTCTTTTGAGTTGTATATATTGTAGCACCCCGTAGTTTTTTTAGTATTTACTAAATTTAATAAATTATATATATATATATATATCTTTGAGTGATTGTCTTCATGAAGTTACGGGAATATGCATGAGCTATTTATTTGTCTATGTGATGTGTGCTTTGTTTCTCAAGGAGGGTTAGTAGAAAATTTATTTTTGGAATGGTTTATTATTTGGACTCTAGTGTTGGTTCATTCGGAATGTAGTTTGTTTATTTAAGAATTAATTACCTACTTACCCTCCTCTACCGAATCTCGGGACGCGATTCTTTTGAGTTGTATATATTGTAATACCCTCCTAATTAAATAAATAAAAAATTTTCTTATTTATTAATTGTGGCATATATTGTAATCTCATTTATTGGGAAAATGATTTGTTTTGTTTGCCATTGCTAAATAGAATAAGGTGTGTATGTGTTTAGCCAAAATTTGAAAACCCAAAAATAAGACCTTTGCCTTAAGTAAACTAATTAGTCACACTCTAAAAAAAAAGAGGGTGCACATATACTTTAGTTAAACCCTAATTTTGATGGGTTTTATTCAATTTTTTTGGGCTTGGTTTTGGGCTTTCATGAAAGTAATGGTTAGGGTATTGGTTTGGGAGGAATACAGGTTAAAAGAATAAGAGAAGGGGGAATTGGTTTCTCTCTTCATTGGACAACACAGTTTGAAGAAAAGGAAGAAAAATAATCAAAATGGGAGAAAGGGAGGAACACGGTTATTTTCTTCCCACCTCCTCCATGGTCATGAACACACACCGAAAGGAAAATGGAGGTATTCCCCATTGACAATATGAAGTTGGTGGTGTTTGTTCACGTGATGTGAGTTTTCTCCATTCTTTTCTTGTATGTGAGTTCTTCATCTCCTTCACTTTTACTGTTATTTCATTGCATCAACTAAGCTTTCGAACCCACCTTTTGTTTCCTCCAATTTATGAAATGGGTTTTATTTGTTTAAGTTTTGGTTTGAAAGATTGAGATTGTATCTTGTGTTTCTTGGGATTTGATGGCATTTAGATTCAATTTGGTAGATGGGATAGTGGCTCAGTAAACCCTAGAAAATGTTATTATATGGATCGAGATATGTTTGAATAAATGTCTATTCATAAAGTATTTCATTTAGTAATCTTAAGGAAAGAAAGCGTTTAATTGCTTCTTACTTCTTAGGTAGTTTAGGTTGATGCCCATGTCTTGTATGACTAAATGTCTGAAAGATATTGATCGAAGATGATGAAGAAGTTTAGAAATGAGAGACTTTAAGTGTAAGTGTTTTGTAAAAGTGATCCGAGGACAGGAGGGTAGAAGTGATTCCCTTGTAATCAAATTTTTTAGAATTATTTGATTAAAAATGTTTCACAAAACATGATGGGGAAGTTGTTCTTCATTACTATATTTGATTATGGTATGCTAGTTCATTCCCACTCGCCCTATTAGTTGTTGTTAGTCTCTTCCAAGACTTACCAATTAGTGCATCCTTTCTATGTGTACAATTTGAATTGTTGCTTATTTGAATTATTGATGGTTAACATTGCTTTTACATTTCCTTTTTCTTTGTGTCGTGTAGCATTGCATTGCTTCTAATAATGTGAACTGATACTAGCACTAAGATGGCTACTTAGGATTTCATTGAATGTGTTAGTCCTTACCAAAATTACACTGACCCCTCACATGCTCATTCAGTAAGTGCTTTTCCCTTTCACTACACCAACCATTGGGCACCCTTCTCCAATAGTAAATCATACAAACATGTTGAGGGAAGCAAATGAGAGAAAGATGGATGCCTGCAGGGTCAAAATTTATTTTATTTTGACATCGAAATTGGGTTGTACAGAGATAATGTCTTGTCTGTATTAGTGTTATGCATGATTAAACCCTTATTTAGTTTTGGTCTAGAAGAAAATTTTCTAGTAATAGATATTGGCTGGAATTTAACTAAGCACTAATTTTAGATTGAGTATTGGTATTTTTATGTGAATTGGTATGCATATTGTTTTTTATATGATGCAAAGAGATGGGATATGTGAATTGGCATTTACATTATTATTTATTTTTATTTTGAAAGAAGTAGCTAGTATGTGATCCCCTCTTTAAGCTCGAATGTGAGTACTACGTAAATTATCTTGTTAAGCTACATTTTAGATTTAGTTGATTTTTTTATGCTCTTTTCCACAACTCCAAAAAAATAATAATAAATCTGATTTGTATATAGACTTGCTTGTATACGTGTGATAGAATTATGGGTATGCAGACTTGCTTGCATATCAGTGCACCGTTCCATGTGAGTTCGGTTGTACGTGTAGATTTAAGAAATGCTTGCCATGGATCGAACTACGGGTGAGATGACATGTTCCTCGATGTGGCACCCCACTTGGAACATGTACGCTCCGAGTGGTTTCGAAGGCAATGGAGACACACTTGAGTGAGGTGTATTCGGCACAAGGAGGATAGTACGATTGTGGAAAAAAAACGAGATTTCTTTTTGGTGTATGTGCATGATTATCTTAAAGGAAGAAACTAAATGCTCATTCAACCATTGAATGAGAACTATATGTCTTCCTAAAAGTAGAAAATGTGTTTTGTTGATATTTTAATAATAGTCTGATATGACAAGTCTGATAACTTAGAAATATTATCCGGTTGTTTCTAAGCTTTTCATGCAGATTGACAAGTCAACTCATATTTCTGCAGGTCAGACTTTTCATAGTCAACTTCTATAGCGTAAGTACTAATAAAGGCATATTTATTTATTAGGATGATGACACATTTGCCTCATTGAGGAACTACCTTTTAGTGTGGTTGGTTATTGATTTTGCTTAGTTTGATGCTATCACGTGCAAATTTATTGATTTTGGGATGAAGATTACTCACACCAGCCTTATTGCTGACCTAAGTGAACATTTCCTTCTTGGGTACATTCCTTTGGGAATGTAGCCAATTAACCTTTTAGGTTTAGAGATTTTTGGGCAGCGTTACTAGAATTTCGTTAGTGGGGCTAGCAATGTCACAGTCTTTCCGGGTTAGAGTTTTATCTGTTTCAGTAATTTAACTATGTTTTATTGTTGCTGCTAATTGTTTATGTTGTTATTGAATTTTCACGTCCCGAGTTTTTGGGAAAACGGGTAATCCTACGTGGATTTTAGGATTTTCGTTTTCTTCAAAAAATCGGGACGCGGCAGAGATGCTACTCCTTTCCTGTAGTTGGAGCAATTGCTGCTCTGTTTTCAAAATAGAGCATGTTTTGTTTGAAGAACAAGGAATTGAGCATGTGGTCAGATGCCAAGAATTGGAATGGGCGAGCTGATTTTATTTTCTCTGGTTGTTGGATTTTTTTACAGTTGGTCTTTTAGCAAGATTTCTTAGTTTTAAAGTTTCTAGCTTTGGTATAATTAAAAAAATAAAAATAAAAATTGGAGATCACATTTTGAATGAGTTTCAGAGTTTATTAGTAGTGATTCTAATTTGAATAAAAGAGGCATTTGGTTGAAATTTTTGTAGCGCGGTTAGTTGAGTGATGAGAAAAAAGAAAGTTTAGATTTTTTTAATGGATATTCGGGATGGGGTAATATCCGCAAATCCGTTCAGAGCGGGGAAGATTTTTGAAAATTTGTATAAAAGGATATTCGAGACAGATTCGAGGATCCGCAATCCCCAACGAAGCGGGGATGGATTTGCCTATTTCCGTCACAATCCGCCCCATTGCCATCCTATGTCTATACCATTTAAATTGTTTCTATCATGCCAGGATTTTGGATAATATATTAATTTAGATTGTTTAAACATCGGGGCGTGACATAAGTATTGGGGAACATGACAAATAAGTTATAAAACACTTGAGAAGTTCAGATAATTGGTTATGACAGGGACTGAAAGTCATAATCCATATAGTTATGAAGAAGATGATGATGTTTACCGTACTCGACATCAACATCAGGTAATGTAATGGGAAAAAGAGCAACTCCAGAGGATAGGTAGAATCGAGTTAAGTCTACATGGGCAATCATCCAAGAACAAGGTTGACAGTTTTTCTGATAGTTCACATAGTTTGTTTAGTCGTTCAAAGAGTACAAAGGTGAAGCATGGTGTTGATTTCTATGGGTATCATGCTGAATGTAGTAAGCAAAAAGACATTAAAGGGTTTTGGGGAAATGCAAAAGTAATATGTCAAAGACAATTAGCAAGTTATTTTACTTCAATGGAATTCCACCATATGCGGCAGTGCCTATTATTATACAATGATACATGCAATTAAAACAATTGATAACATGCACAACCACTTTCCGCATGGGATTTGAGACATAAGTTACTTGATGAGGAGATAACTGAGTTAGATGATTAAATTGGGCACCTGAATCCTAAGTGGTCAAAGTATGAATTAACAATTATGTGTGATGGTTCGATAGGTTCTACGAGGTTGAGCATTATCAACTTCGTGATATATTGTAAGGAGGTGACCATATTTAGAAAGTGGTAGATGGTAGAAAGATCACAATTATCTTTATGAATTGATAAAGGAAGTGGTTGACTATGTGGGTAAAAAGAATGTTGTGCAGATTGTAACTGATAATGGAAACCTTTTTCCGAAAGCAAGATTCAAATTGATGAATAAGTCAGGTTACAATTTGTCATGGACTCCATATATATATGTCATAATATTGACTTGACATTGAAGGATATTGGTGTGTTAAGAGTGTTGTGAAAAAACAAAGAAAATCACTAATTACATTTACAACCACCATAGAATCGTAGTGATGATATGAACTTCATATAGAGTAATATCATTAGACCGCCTATTATGTTGCATTAGAGAGCTTGTTTGAAATTAGGGATGGACTTAGAAAAGTCTTTGCAAGTGATGAATGCAATTTGTTTTCATCAATATAATACTTCTAATGCAAGATTTGTTGAGGTTTAGTAGGAAATCTAAGCTTTTGGAACTCCGTACATGAAATTGTGGTGATCCTTATTCTCATTATTAGAGTCTTGAGAATGTTGGATGGTGACAAGAAACCTACTATGGGTTATGTGTTCAATGCAATGGCGAAGATGAAATAAATAGTTAAAAATAGTGGTCGACAAAATGGTCCATTCATTCAAATAAGGGAAGAAAAAATGCTGCATCTAGCTGGTAAATAAAGAATAACTTTGTTTATTTATAAGTTATTAGAAATATCTATCTTAATAATTAGATATATTTATCTTCGTCCTTATGCCATATATTATTTATACCATGGATAGCTTATTATCTTAACCCAAAATTTTAATACGATGATAATCTTGGATGATGAGAAACTTAAAAGGGTAGTAGAAGTTGTAGTGATGAGATTATTTTCATGTACCGTTGATCCAACATTGATTATGCAAGAGGTAAGCTATTGAATATCAATTCATGTATTCAGGGATGTGCTCTATTAAAATATGAATTTTATACTACTGTTGAAGCCTTTTGGAAAAGCTGTAAGATCATTTTCCACACCAACAGCTAGAGTAGGGAGGTATAATATACAACCAGTTTAGTTTTCTCTTGTTGAAGTTTATATATTTTAATAGTGTTAACCTATTTCACAATTATATAAGTTAATATTTGTAGTTGAATGGTGGCATTTGTATGGGAGATCGCCCCCCAACTTGAGAACTATTGTTGTGAGGATCATTTCTCAGACTTCATTGTCATCGAGTTGTAAAAGAAATTGGAGCACTTTTGGCTTTATTCGTAACAAGAGAAGGAATAGGCTAGGCCATGAGAATCTGATGAAGTTTGTATTTGTTCAATACAACATGAGGTTGCATTTGAAATACATGGGCGAAAATGGTTCTACAGTTGAAAGTAGAAAACCATTTGACGTTAGTTTGATTGTGATATTTCAAGATATTGAGGATGACGAAGAACCAATTTATTCATGGATAAAGGAGCTTGGTGAACCATTATTAGATATACCATAGGGTGAGCCAGATCCTTGCATTGTTTGTAGGATAAGGAAAATTCAGGGAATGAAAGGTGTGAAAGAACCCGTATTGCCTACTCGAGATGATGGAGTGCATTGCATATATAAGGATGACCAGGTCAGTGATGATGGTGCGAATGATGATAATGGGAGTCATAATGATGGGGGTGATGGTGATGTTGATCATTATGGAAGGAATGGTGGAGGTAAAGCAACCAAAAGCAACCATAGACACGAATGATGCTATGGAACCGTTGGCATTCACATGCGAAAAATCACAATATAGAAACAATTTTGAGACTCAAGATGTAGACCATGGTTCACGATTTAAAAGGGGGGGAATCATGCGTATCTGCCAATAGTCAATAAGAATGTGATTGACCAAACATGTTCATACGATTTTATTGACATTGGGGTTGATTCTCTTTAATTCACCTTCGACGGTATGAGTCTTTCTGGATAGGCTGAACATGGTTCATCTTTTAAGAATAATCAAAGTCAATGGGGGGAGGATGGTCCCTTTCCGACAACAAAGTAGTTATGATTCATCGTACACTGAGGACAACCACAATCAATAGGGTGGGATAATGGTTTATCATGTGTAAAGTACACAATCTTTTTAGGCTGACTTTGCTACTTATCCGCAATATCCATTATGAGCCATTTGGTAGGAGTTGATCGTGAGGGATACTCACCCATGTAAACATGTTTATAAAATGTTATAGTTTTAATTTACCATGGGATCAATATTGTCATCAAGCGGCTTTGAATCTTATTCGTTGAACCAGGTACGAACTCATTTTGGTATTAAAAGTTTATTATGTAATAATATGATGAAATTTTATATAGTTTGTATGACAAAAATGACTATTGTGAACTTTTGATATAGTATATGTAAGAATTTCAGTGATTATTTGACTTGAAATTTATAGTCGTGTGTGTGAAAGTTGTGATTTTTTTACTATATTGTTAATTATGTCATGAATTTAAAAAATACTTGGTATTTAAGTTTCATTTTATGTGTTTAATAGGTTTATTTACTTGCATTTTTTTCACATATTTTGTATACCCTTGAAATCTATTATATATGTTTTATGTATCATCAAAATTTTTTTATTTTTTCTTCACACCGAAATTTATTAAAATCAAATGACCGAAATCAAGATCCTTGCTCTAAAGCTGTATTTAAGGGAAAAGGGGCAAAATTGGCCAAACTATTTGCCAAGGAATGTGATTTTTCAAAATACGTCAAAATTTAATAAAATATTTCCTATTTTGGAAGTACCGAGATATATCTATTGAAATTCATAATATTTTTTATTTCGGAAACTTCCCTAAAGAAAAAATAAATATTTCGATTTTCGTATATTTTAACATGCTATAATATTATTTTAGTATCAAAAATTTATTTTGAGTAATTATTATGTAATATATATTCTATGAGTTATGTGAGACTTTTTAAAATTGGGACCGAGATTAACTCAAAATACGAAATCACAATCCTTGTTGTTGGCTATGTACTGATGGGGCAAAAATCAAAAACCCTTTTTAAGGTTGATCAATTCAGAACTTCAAAAACATGTAACAACAAATAAGAAGGCGCGAAAGTAACGTCTCTCTCCATTACTTCACTTACACATGATTCGAGTTCGAACTCGCAGCTTCGCTTCATTCACCTCCGAACTCTACTCTTGTTCCACTGCTCTTCCAAAGACTGATTCACCAACCCAATCCCAAGATTTCCTTCCTTTCGACCACAACAAGAACCCCATTTCGCATTTCAAACCCTCCTCATCGTCACCAATTTCACTACAGAAACTCATAGACAATTACAAGAAGAAGAAAAACTTACAGTCTCCTTTAGAAATCCCCGACTTCTTCTCACGAAACACGTCCGATAATAATCAAATCGATCCCCCATTTTCTGATTCAGAGTCTTACGATAACCTTGTAAGGCGGTATGGAGAGTCATGTAAAGTTGTCGATGCCAAAAGATTGCATCTGCAAATGGTCAAGGACGGACACGGAGCGGATATGTTTTTGTGTAATACACTTATTAATGTTTATGTTAAAGGAGGTGATTTGGGTTCTGCCCAGTACTTGTTTGAATGAATTACCAGAGATGAATGCAGTTACATGGACGATCTTGATATCTGGGTATACCAAACAGAATATGCCTGAAGAGGCGTGTTATCTTTCCAGATGATGATTCGTGAAGGATACTCTCCGAGCCAGTATACCCTTGGAAGTGCACTTCGGGCTTGCCAGGATTCGGGGCCCACGTGGCTTAAATTTGCATTGCAGATTCATGGTTTGGTTTCAAAAACTTGGCATGCTTTTGATGTTGTGGTTTGCAATGCGTTGATGACAATGTATGGGAGTTGTTGTATGGATTCCACTGTATACACTCGTCGGGTTTTTGATGAGATGGTAATTAAAAGTTTGATATCTTGGAACTCAATTATATCTGTTTATTGTCAAAGAGGAGATGTTTATTCTGCTTTTGAACTTTACTCTGGGATGCAAAAGGAGGGTTCGGGGTTTTGTTTTAGACCTAATGAGTACACTTTTGGGAGTTTAATAACTGTTACCTATTCTTCGTCTGGTAATTCTGGGTTGGGTTTGCTTCAGCAGATATTCAATCAGGTCATGAAATTAGGATACTTAAGTGACTTATATGTTGGTAGTGCTTTGGTTAGTGGTTTCGCTAGGTTTGGGTTGATTGACCCTGCAAAGATGGTATTTGAACAGATGGGGCAGAAAAATGCTGTTTCCGTGAATGGGTTGATGGTTGGGCTGGTGAAGCAAAAGCGGGGAGAAGAAGCAGTGGAAGTTTTTAGGGAGACATGGGAATTAATTGGGATGAACTATGATTCTTATGTTGTTCTTCTTAGTGCGTGTTCTGAGTTTGGTTCCTCCAAGAAAGGGAAGAACAAGGGTAGAGAGGTTCATGCGTTAGTACTTAAGAAAGGTCTGAATGATGTCAAGGTTGGAATTGGAAATGGGTTGATCAACATGTATGCAAAGTGTGCTTCCATTGGTGATGCTTCAAAAGTCTTTAAGGGCATGAATGTTAAAGATGTGATCTCTTGGAACTCAATAATATCTGGCCTCGACCAAAATGAGTGCTTTAATGAAGCATTGGTAAGCTTCTGTAGCATGAGGAGAAGTGGATTAGTTCCTTCAAAATTTACGTTAATTAGCACCCTGAGTTCATGTGCGAGTTTGTCATGTATCAACCTAGGATCACAACTACATTCTGAGGCGACCAAATTTGGTCTTGATCTGGACGTTTCTGTCTCGAATTCACTTCTCATGTTATATGCAGAATCTGGGTGTCTCACTGATTGTCAGAAAGTTTTCAATTTAATACCAGAGTATGATCTGATATCATGGAATTCTATAATTGGGGCATTAACTAATTCAAATGCTACTATCTATGAAGCTATTGAGTATTTCTTGAATATGATGCGAGATGGGTGGATTCCGAACAGAGTAACCTTCCTAAACCTTCTGGCAGCTGTTTCATCACTCTCAATTCTTGAGCTGGGTCGTCAGGTTCATGTCCTCGTTCTTAAGTACTGTTTGGCAGATGATAGTGCTATCGAGAATGTTCTTCTATCTTTCTATGGGAAATGTGGAGAGATGGATGACTGTGAGAAAATTTTCAGTGAAATGGGTGAGAGGAGGGATGAAGTATCGTGGAATTCTTTAATCACTGGATATATCCATAATGGTTTGTTTCCGAAGGCCATGGATCTGGTCTGGTTCATGATGCAGAAGGGGCAGAAACTGGACTGCTTTACATTTTCCACAGTTCTCAGTGCTTGTGCTTCTGTTGCAGCGTTGGAGCGTGGAATGGAAATTCATGCTCATGGGATAAGAGAATGTATGGAATCTGATGTTGTAGTTGAAAGTGCCCTTGTTGATATGTACTCCAAATGCGGAAGAATTGATTATGCCTTAAAAGTTTTTCAGTTTATGCCTCTGAAAAATGAATTTTCATGGAATTCAATGATATCAGGTTATGCACGAAATGGGTATGGAGCAAAGGCCTTAGATTTGTTTGCAGAGATGTTGCAGAATGGTCAGCCACCAGATCATGTCACCTTTGTTGGGGTATTTTCTGCCTGTAGCCATGTAGGTTTGGTCAACCAAGGCATCCAGCACTTCGAATCTATGAGCAAGAAATATGGATTAGCTCCTAGAATGGAGCATTTTTCATGCATGGTGGATCTCCTTGGGCGGGCTGGTGAACTTGACAAGATAGAAGATTTCATCAGAAAAATGCCCGTGGAGCCCAATATTTTGATGTGGAGAACAATATTAGGAGCTTGTTGTCGAGCAAATGGTACCAAGACAGACCTAGGAAGGAAAGCTGCCGAGATGCTTTTGGAATTGGAGCCTCAAAATGCAGTGAACTATGTACTTCTTGCTAACTTGTATGCTTCTGGAGGAAGGTGGGAAGATGTAGCCAGAGCTCGGACTGCACTGAGAGAGGCAGCAGTAAGTAAGGAAGCAGGGCGTAGTTGGGTTACCATGAGAGATGGCATTCATGTTTTGTAGCTGGAGATAGATCACATCCAGAGACAGAAGAGATCTATGCAAAGTTAAGGGAGCTGAATCACAAAATGAGGGATGCTGGGTATGTGCCTATGACTAAATATGCATTGTATGATGTTGACATGGAGAACAAGGAAGAACTTCTAAGTTCTCATAGTGAGAAGCTTGCGGTTGCTTTTGTTCTTATCCGTACATCAGGATTGCCTATAAGGATCCTAAAAAATCTGCGAGTCTGTGGTGACTGTCACTCTGCATTTGAATATATATCAAAAATAGTTGGAAGGCATATAGTGTTGCGGGATTCGAATAGGTTTCATCACTTCATTGATGGAAAGTGTTCATGTGGGGGGTTTTGGTAACTGACTAATCACGTTATCATCTTGTCTTCGAGATTGAGGTACAGCTTTTATGATATGAAAAATCAACAAGTAATCAAGCAGTTATCTGAAAGGAATGTCGCGTCGATAGAGCGGAAACAATTTTCAAGCTTAAATTTGATGTAAGACCATCTAACTCTGCAATTAATTCACATGTCTGAGATGTTCAGTTTTTTGGTATAACTTATCCGTTCTCTGCATTCTTTGAGTTTTGTAATAAACCGCTAGTTTAATTACTTGTTGTAATATATGGATACACATTTTAGAGTTTGATTGCCATTTGTGCAGTAATTATTGAATGAAGTGTACTTTTTATTTTCATGAAGTGTTTGGGATGTAAACTTTGTAACATAGCATGAATGCTTTGTTACTGGTGTTTCCTACATCCATCATTTTGTTGGCTGTCATAAAAATATAAACACCATTCCTTTTCAGATGTCTTCTTGTTTGTTATTGCTGTAAGAGCTTGTTCTGAAAAACTTAATTAGTCTTTTACTCTTTTATATGATTTTTTGTTAACAATTTTGCCATTCAAATGTTGTTTGTAAGAGGTGACAATAATTATACTTTTCTGGTCCAGTGCAGTTCAAATCGAGGTCCAAGGCTCGAAGCCCACAAATGTAAGTGTTCTTTGTAAGCCCTTATCTCAACTATTATTTATTTCTTTATTTTATTTTTGTTTATTGGTATTAGGGGGAAAAAACATTGCATGTGAAAATGGAATATATGAAAAAATTACATTTCAACCTTTTATAGCTTATCATACGTTATAAAATATTGGATGCGAGAATGTAAGAACATAAGTGATGTTATGGGTTCTTTGGGCACACATTTTAATATATATATATATATATATATTCGAAATATTGAGTATTACAAATTTGATTGTGTCTGTGGACACATATCAACTAAAACCCCAACAAATATGTCCTTTAAATTCAAGCTTTATTGTTGACCTAGGCCAAGGCTTTTCAATATTGTCCAGCTCAGTCCGGTCCTTTACAATAAAAGGGTTGGCTGCGGACTCAACAACCTAGGACTGTGCCAGCGGGCCCCTACCCTATTTGTTTGTCGAGTCCCAGACCCTTTCTTGCCGGAGAAATGGCTGGATATCTTCACAAATCTGTGTTCCCCATCTCTACTTCTCCTCTTGTTGTCGTAATAGACTTCCGTTCTTGATGAAGTATCTTCTCGCTCAAATCAGCCCAGTTTCTGAACTACCTCACGGCATATTATGGTAATAAAATCCATGAAACATTCTATTTGCCTTGAAAAAAAAAGGAACAAAGATATACAAAATGCCTTCACAATAATCATCAGACAGACTACCGTAGAAAGAATACTCGCATAACTGAGATACTGGGCACTGTATCCACCAGTGTTAAGGCTTATGATACTATTTGAAGCGAACAGACATTTTCAAAAGCCCAACAACCACGAGATATAGTCCTCGAAATTTTCACATGTAGGATGTTGTTTGATGGTGAATCGACATTATTGTTGATGATTATAACAATAAAAATTAACATTTTCACATGGATTCGTATTCTGTTTCCTATATTTATATGTTGTATATAGGTTTTCTCGTTTTTGTAATCTCTCCAATTATTCAAGTGGGGACATGTTAAAGGAGCAGCAAAGAGATTAGAAAAGTGAAAATGTCAATTATTGTAGATATAATGATTGTCAAAACAAATTAGACAAAACCTCAGAATGAGGGTAGGAGAAAAATAGGAAAAGGGGGAGATGAAAAGGAAAGAATGTAGGAGCTGGTAAAGAGTGATTAATCACAGAGATGATGATGGGAATACACTCACTCACTACACTCTACTCATAAACAGATAAAAGAAAGCAAGGAAGAAATGATGATGTTTGCCATCCCCAAATTTTTATTTTATTTTATTATTATTATTATTTTTATTTATCATTGATTAGCTTTCCCTGCCTCTAAAAAATAAATCTAGCAACTGAGGAGGCTGAACATTTGCAGTTGATGCAATATGTGCCTCTTTCATGCGTACTGACATGACGTCACTGAAACGTTTGATCTGCGCAAGAGAGTGCTGCATTGTTGGGCTTAAATAGTGTTGGGCTGGGATGAAAATATGAAGATGAGAGGAAGAGGAGGGAGGTTACCTGGAAGATGTCTTGCATTTGTATAGATTTTTTTTTTTTTTTGGTATAACAATTTAAACCATTCGCAAAAAAGTGTTATGAATAGTCTTAAGTGTCGATCTCCCTTATTATACATGTAGTTGTTAGGGTTACTTGTCATGCATATATTGTCTCTTTAATCGTCTTATACACAACAAACAATAAGAGATGTTCTCTTCTCTCTATATCTTTCATGGCTGAGCTATTAGGATTGACAACCTCTGCGTAATATTAACACTATAAATAAAATATTTTGTTTAAATGCATAAATATTTAGAAATTAGCCAGTGGAGATGACTAACATTGGAACACTGACTAATCAATGGCTTATAATTGATTGAACACAGACTAACTATTGTGGACTAGTCGTTGACGGATGAGCATCGACTGACATGCATCTATATTTGGCCACTTCTTGAGCTCTAAACTGAACATTAGAATGTCTTTTAGAGATGCAACTACCTTATCTGCCCAAAGTTACTCATTTGAATTCTCTAAATTCATACAACTTAACCATTCTCGCTTCTGTTGGACATCTCGAGAAGTTTAAGGTAATAATTTACCCGGACAATAATGCAAACCTCATATGAGTTCACATGTTTCAAGATTTTTGCTTGTTTGAGTACAGGTCCCATGTATCCTCCAGCCAAAACCCCAACCAACCCTACCATTTATTTTTGGAGGGGGGAAAAGGTTCAATAATAGCACACTGTATCCAGATACCCCATGGTAATTCTAGATTGTGCCCAATAGAGCTTACATGAACTTTGGGATTAAGAAACCCATATAACCAAATTGGTATCTGTGCTGTTTAAAGAAATGGTACTAGCAATTAAGTAGATAATAATAGTTTGATGAAAAGATAATAATAATAATAATAATATTAGGACTCTAGGAGAGGGAGAGGATTGTGTTGGGTTTGGAAATTTGGGTTGTGAATGGTGGTGGATGAAAAGGTAAAGAGCTTTTTAACAAAGTCAACAGGCCCTACCCTTTGACCCCACCCCATCATCATAATAACTTCAACACCTTAAGGAGCCTCAAGTAGGAGAGCAGAGTGGGGGGTAGGATTTGCACCCAAGATTTCATCATCATTGCGTGATTTGTAGGGTGCCCCAAAAAAGAATTAACTCTACCCCTCTCTCTCTCTGTGTGTAAAGGAGATGGGGATGGATGATAGATGGTTGATATCTCTTTTCTTTCCAAATATATTTCTGTTTTCCTTTGCTTGTTCTGTTGCCATCTGAACTCGATGAATCATGAATGCTTTTTTCTTTTGCTTTCATTTTTTCTTTTTAAACTTTTCATCTTTCATTTTTCTTTGGGTTCATTTACAATACCCTAAGAACAAATAGATGATTAAAAGTTAGTCCACATTACTATCCCTCTTGGACTAGCGGTTAACAAGGGTGGATTGTTAATGCACTAGCTGTGTTTTCAAGTAGTCTAAGTTTTTATGTCTAAAATACCCTTACACCATCTACCGTCCATGATTGACATTCTCAACCGCTATGATAATCTACGTGGCAGCATTTGGCTGTGTAAATTTTGATCGAACAGACTTATTGAAAGTAGTTGTTGTGGTACGTTGGTAGGGAGAAGAAAATTCACTGGAATTCTTTTTATATTTATTCACTAAACAGTGATTCCATGAAAATTCACAAAACAAAGATGTTTAACGTAGCCAAGGGCTGAGAAGTTGCAGGTTTAAATTCATATAAAAAGAGTTGTAGGTCATCTTCAACTTCTGGTCATCCGCTTTAAACTCTGTGTTGAACCAGGCGGCAATCTTATATTTAAATTTAGGGTCATTTGCACTTTGCCCCTGTAATAAATAGCTAATAAGATGTCACCCCCAGAATAAATTGGTATTGCACTTTGCCACCAAAACTAGCAGTCAACGTGTCTTGACCGTCTGTTTATTACCAAAATACCCTTGACAATCAAAGGCTAAGATTGAATGGTTGTATCTCGAACATTCTCATCTCGAAAAAATCTAAGGATCCAGTTGAAATGATAAAAGTATCTCGAGAAAAATCTAAACAGCTATAAAAATAAAAATAAAAATAAAAATCCATCATCTTCTTCCCCACCCACCCCTTCTTCCTCCCTCATCCTTCTTGATTTGCAACCCTCCCCACCCATTCTTCTTCCCTCCTCCTGGTTCACAGCCCCCACCCCTCTTCCTCCTCCCTCCTCCTCCCCCACCCCTTCTTCCTCCTTACTCTTCCCTTAGTTTCCCCTTCATCAGTGCTGGTGTTGGGCAATAATCTTTAAAAGGTAAAGGAAGAATTGGGTGACGAGATGATCAATACTGGTCTAGGGAAAGGCAACGACAGTTGATGATCCTCATCTCACTGTGTTTACGAATTTGCCTTTGTTGGATGATGGTGGTGCTTCGGGAGATGCTTGGAATGGACTACTGCTGGGGAGGTCGACTCAGACTCCTGGCACGGTGGCGATTGGAAGAAGCAGCGGTGGCTGCTACCGGCTCCGATAGAAGAACTTTTGGTGGTTGAATTGAATGCAGACATTGCCATTTTTATTGGGGGTTCATAAAATGTGAATTAGGGTGGACACATAATACCTTAACAACCGCATCCATTAAAGGCATGACCTTGGCCACACTCTCCCACCTTGGCGGATGAGGAGGAAGTGGTTCGGGAGCGTACCTTTGGCAAATATATTAGTAGAACAATTTCCGTTCTCTTCAGTGAGGGGATGGTTTTTTTTTAGCAATTGTTATATTTTTCTAGATATACGTTTATCATTTTAAGTGGACCCTTTGATTTTTTCAAGATGAGTTTGTTCGAGATACAAAACATTAAATCTTAGCATTTGATTTGCCAAGGGTATTTTAGTAATTTGAAAATAGACGGTCAAGGCACGTTGACTGCTAGTCTTGGGAGTAAAGTGTAACACTAATTTATTCTGAGGGTAATCTCTTATTAGCTATTTATTATAGGGGTCAAAATGCAAATGATCCTTAAATTTATTATAAGGGGTTAACTTACTATCATAAATTTTTTTAGGAACAATACTGTATACTGATACTAACTTTTTTATTTTGTAAAACAAACCCATGTGAACAATGTGATCAGCTCACTCATGTTGGTAAAGACTGTCGATACTTGAATTGAATGTAAGTTTGTTTTAAGGGAATGAAAATCTATGAACTCTAATTCAATCAAATGCAAATACTGACAACTACAAATGCTATAACAACAACAAATGCAAGTCTTCCATTATGTGAACTATGTTTCATGTCATAAAATACAAATGACACTGACAACTACATATGCAAAACCTTCTAATCCTGCTTTAAATGCAGCAAAATGCAAATGCACACTAACAACTACAAATGCACCTATGTCAAAGCTACAACATACAAATGCGCATGTGCTAAAGCTACATCATATTCAACAAAAACATTATGCCATGCAAAAACAACCTTTCATTTCGTATGTGACACAAATTTGCCATCACATAATTTTGCTAAAAAAATTAACAAACCACTAAAAACCCAAAAAGTAGTTCCAAACCGCATGTCAAGATGGATAATCTACTATGTCATAACCCATTAGCAAGTTATATGTCCTAAACATGCAATTAAAGTGGTTTAGCTAGATATAAATGGTCACATGCATTCAACTAGATACTGTTGTATTTCAACCTAAAAAGTGTCCACTCCCAAAAATGCCAGTCCAAGACCTTGGACCATATTCACATGTCTGGTTCCTCGATGCCCATGCCCATGCTTTACCCCTGGTTGGAGGGGGTCTCACTCTTTGTTGAAATATACGTCTTGTGAGACTCTATCTTGTTAAGGATTCAACTGGTACAAAATGGTGCATCATACATTACAAACTGAGCATTTTGTCTTTTTGAGCAGTTGGACCCTATGTTGAGCATTAGGCATTTGTGGAGTTGTTTGTACATTAGGTTGAGCATCACCATCTTTGCCTCACCCTTCCAACAGTTTTGGAACCACTTGGCCTATTGTTCCTGGCCCTTCTCACTCTTGGAACTTTGTTTTTTAGCGCAACTTCAGTTTGCTCATTGAGATGATTCTTGCATATCCTCAAATCATGTCCCTCCATCTCACATTTCCTATAGAATTTTGTCTCTATCTGACTAGGAGCTTCTTCATCCTCATCCCTTCTCTGAGTTCTAGGTCTCCCTAGTGGCCTTTTCACTTTAGGTGGCAATTCCAAGTATGGTGTTGCAAGATGAAATCATCAGAAAAACATGGTATATGGTGTCATTTATCACATTCAACGCTCAAAAGTAACTCATCAACATCAAATGTACTTACTTTAGGCCACTCTCTCATGTTTGGGATGTTGATGATGCCTTACATATGTCTCCACATAAGCTCTCATAAAATATAGGTTGCATTACCTGCAACACACACTTCAGATCAGAATCATTTATGGGGCAACGTTCAGTTTGTTATTTATAATATGGGGGTTAGTTGTTGCCATTAAATGATTATAAAGTGTAAAGTTTAGTATCAAATGTTACTTACTCTGTCCATATTTGTCTATGATAGACCATGGTCACCACTGCATGCATACATATGATCCCTATCAGTTCCTATTGTCTGCAATCACAATATCTGGCAAATGTTTTCACCCTCATCTAAACCATGGATAGCAAACTTCCTCTCCTCTCCTTGTACTTGTTAATAAGTTTTCCTACCATAGGTACAATCCCTCAATATCCTACTGATTGTTTTTGTTTCTTCTATCAAACATGAGCCTCACCAAAAGCATGTGATAGTCTTCAATGAAGATGCATATGGGCTTATCTAGCAACTTCATGATCTAGTTGTTGAAGCTTTCCACTGAAGTTGTTGGTAATGTGCTCAGAACTAATGTATGTATCAAACTTTGCTTTGCACTAAGTGTTTACATCCATGTCCACCAATTACTTGTAAGCACTTTCATCTGCATCTTTAATCTGATTCAGATTGTATTTTATATCAATCTTCTTGTAAGCCCTTGCGACCTTTCCAAGCTAGATTTTGTAAGGAGTTCCCCCATGCCTAGCCTTTTTGAAGTTTTTATACATATGTCCTAAAGAAAAACTTGATTCCGATTATTGAAAATAATTGATTAACTGCCTCATCAACCCATTCTGTTGGTCAGATATGATGTCAACTTCCTTGCATGCGTCTTCAAATGTCCCTAACTAGCTTAGGAAATAGTGTCAATTTTGGTAACACTCAGACTGACAAATTTAATGGCCAATGCTACCATCCAAAGCTATGATTGACAAGCAACACCTACCATGATGGTAATTTAGAAAACAAGCATCCAATCTCACTAAGTGATGCATGAAGGGTTTTTAGGGTTTCCTAATTTGGGTTTTTAGGATTTCTAATTTGCTCTCAAAGTTATTACTAAATAACTATTCTTAGTTTTTTTAATTAATTATGAGTCTTTTTAGTTTCCTTATAGGATAAGGTTTTACCTTTTCTTTTAGGAATAAATGCTTGTATTTTAGTATTTGATTTTTACTTTTCTTTTAGGAATAAGCTGCTTATTATTCAAGTTATTTGAACACTATAAATAGAGTTCTTCCTCAATATGTAGGATATCATTTTATTTGAATAATTTAATTGAACATTAGAGTTATTTTTTCTGTGTTTTTGGGCAATTCTCTTGTGTTATTTCCCCTGTGAATTGTCTGTTGAAACTAGTCTGCAGAATATCGCTATTCTGCCCGGCGTCAATTGGTATCAGAACTTCAACATCTTCTTAGGGTGAGATTTCCATAGTTCTATGGCTGGTGGCGTGGTCGTCGCGGGCAGGTTCAAAACGAGGAAGCCCCAAACTGTGATTGTAAGTTCAGGATGTGAATGATTGAGGATTACAGAGACAAGTTGCAAATTTAACCCGGCGCTAACGACACAGGATTTGGTGATCGTGAGATGGAAATCACAATTCTGATTCCAGTTTCAAAAACCCTATCACAATCGTGTCAATTATGGAGCACCATGGTCGGGAGGATCGCATGAGACCTAGGTTTTAGAGTGGATCAGCCCGAGTTTTCTGGTACGTTACAGCCGAAGTTTCGTAGATTGGTTGAATGAAGTAAAGAATATTTTTTAGTATAAAGAAGTTTTAGATTGTGTCAAAGTGAAATTGGTTGCCATCAAACTCAAAAGGCAGAACATCTGTGTGGTGGAAGCAGTTTGAGGCAATCACGCGATAGATAGGGCAGGCCAAGATCACTGATTGGGAGAGGATGAAGAAAGAAGATAAGGATCACTTCTTTCATTTCGGCTACACTCAACCTTGTTTCAACGACTTCATTCGTTGAGACAGGCACGCGATCGGTTGATGATTACACGGAGGAGTTTATCAATTGATGGCCTGAAATGACTTATCTGAGACAGAGGAGCAGATGGTGCACGATATTGGGGGAATTACGACAGCCCCTGCAGGATGTCCTCAGCATTCCACTTGTTGTGGACCGTTTCTGAAGCATACTAGTATCACTTGCTGTGGAAAACAGCAGAATAGGAGTCTATGACCATAAGTGATCAAAGCAGTCAGCCATTCGCTCCTCAAGAATCTCGTCCTAACCCAGCAACCATCGCAGGGTAATTCTAATTCAAATATTAGATGTTTCAGATGTGGTGAGCAAGGACATAGAGTGACTGAGTTCAAGAAGTCTGTTATTTAGAAGGGCAACAATCTCTTGATTGAGGAAGACTGGTAAGACGACAGAGGAGCTTGGAGAGCATGTGTATGCGATGATGAAGATGGAGATGTGCCTATGGGAATGACATGAGACTCTGGTTGTTTGTAGGAGTTTACTAACTCCCAAGGGTGATTCAGGGGAACGATTGGGTTGAGAACCAATATTTTTCACACGACCTGCACAGTTCCAGATAAAGTATGCAAGATGATCATTGACAGTGGCAGTTGTGAAAACGTAGTGTTGAAGAGGTTGTCCAGAAATTGTAGTTGAAGACAGATCGTCATCCAAGCCGTACAATTGTCGTGGCTAATTAAGGCAAGAGGTAACAGTAGATAGGCAATGCCTGGTGTCTTTTTCGATTGGCAGGAAATATTTTGATAAGCTGGTGTGATGTGGTCTATGGATGTTTGTCATGTATTATTAGGCATACCTTGGCAGTATGGTCCGCAGTGTTATCATGATGGGCAGAAAAATACATATTCCTTTAGCATTAAGAAAAAGATTGTGTTAGCACCTCGTCGGGACGGAATCACTCATATCCCGGTAGCCAATAATACTAATCTACATCTAGGTTCAGATTTTAGTTGAGGATTGAGCGTGGAGACGTGGTCTATGCTCTGCTGCCTTGTAGAATAGTGCAACAGACGTGAATCCAGATTTGCCAGCAGAGGGTGTAGCAACTGCTAGCAGAGTTTTCTGACCTAATACCAGAGGATCTTCCTCCTGGGCTGCCGTCAAGAGGATTCCGATGAAGCTATTGTGAACTCGAGGACGAGTCTTTTCCAATCCGGTGCAACTGATGCAGGAGGTTTTTAGGGTTCCTAATTTGCTCTCAATGTTATTTTACTAAATAACTTATTTGTAGTCTTTCAATTTAATTAGGAGTCTTAAGTTTACTTTTAAGATTAGGCTTTACCTTTTCTTTTAGGAATAAATTGTTTGTTATTTTAGTATTTGATTCTACTTTTAATTTTAGGAATAGACTGTTTATTATTCAAGTTATTTGAGCACTATAAATAGAGTTCTTCCTCAATATTGTAGAATGCCTTTTGATTTGAATAATTTAATTAAACATTAGAGTTATTTCTCTGTGTTTTTTGGGCAATTCTCTTGTGTTTTTTCTCTGTGAATTGTCTGCAAGATAATTGCTATTATGCCCGGTGTCACTAAGGGCCTACATCCATGCAGCCATCCCATAATGCTTGTAATGACCTTAGTGCTTGGGTGAGCAAGCACATGCCCAAGCACATAGTTCATTCAACAACTAAATACTAATTATCTTGCAAAACATGTTGGATAAGTAAATCCACAACAGAGACAACACATAATCCATAAAAACATATAGAGAAACAACCCCATTGCAAGCACATAGTTCATTCAACAACTAAATACTAATTACTCCATATATAGAAACATAATTACTCACAATAAAATCCTAATTCCAAAGCATCAAACCCTAAATACTCATGTATAACAAAATCATAAAACATTATACCCATAAATCGACATGCACAACGAAATCATAAAAAGGAAAGGGGAAACTTACTATTTTTCACGCCATGAAACAAGAGGAGGTCTAGGAGAGTAAACTTTTCATTTATCGTCTTTCATAAACTCCTCAGAGTTTGAAGGAGTGAATTCACCTTAGATTAAGGTACTCATCTCTCGAATGATTGTTGAAGCCATCGCAACCTTTCAACGAAATGTAATTTTCCCAATGTACACTCTAAACAGTGTTACTATCACTGCTAATGTGCATCGGAGTTGCGTTTGACCTCTTTTTCTTCCATTTCATTTGTACTTAGATCTAGGGTTCAGCCGAACTAAGGTTTGTTCTCCAACCTGTTTCGCATAGACAAGAGAGAGTGAAGAAAGAAATGAAAAATGGAGGGAGATTTCCATCCAACTCTCTATAGGGATTGAGTGGTTACCTTTATGGTGGATGGTCTAGATCAAAATTATTTCTCATCAAATGAGTCCTGCGTGCAAACCACATGAAATGGCCTTAAGGGCATTTTTGTCACCAAAACCAAACACTTGAGGGCAATAACAGTCCACGCACGTTGACCGCTAGTCTAGGGATATCATAAATACGATATCAAATAAGAACTGACCTGGTATCATAAATTAATCCTTTTTCTTTTTAGACTTTTCATTATTCTCATATTTCCATAGTAGGCCATCACTGCCTCAGTAACATCAGTTTGGTACGAAAAGGTTCTGATATGATAATTCTATGTTAAGTACTAAATTTACCACCTAACTAAGATTGACTTAATAGTTATTAGAAGTAATTTTCAGTACTTTTTTAAAGAAAACATCACATAGAGTAAAAACAGCAATATTTGCAACTGTTAAAAATGTGATGCATTGTGTTTTCAAATTTTACTAGAGAAAATCCTAGATCTCTAACTGGTGAAATGATGGTTTTCCTATATATTCTCTCAACCCCATCAACCAAATTAAGATGCTCTTTGGCTTTGAGTTACAACTCTAAGCATACAGTCTCCTTTTCTTTTGCATCTATCTTTGACATGCAATTGCTTGCACATATTAAGGGGTCAAATAATTACCCTAGTTTATAAATACAAAGTACTCAAACTCAACGTCAACAACAGTTCGTCTATATATATTGTGAGATCACAAGCACATAATCGAGAATTCAGCTGACAACTAAAGTTAATGAGTAGACAACCTGAAGATGGTGCTGAAACATTCCAATGTATTAAGATTACTCACAATTTAAATTGCTTTGACAGAAGAAAGATTTGTTGATCTTCACCTCATTGTAAGTTAAAAGAAAACAACTTTTAAATTTCACTAGTAAGATTTTTTTTTTCTTTGTCCAAATGTTCCACTAGATGGGAAAATGATGCACACATCCTCTTGTTCATCATGTTCACTATTTAAGGGGAACAAAACAAAATTTGGGAAAATAAAAAGGAGAATATAAGGTTTTGCTTAGTTTTCTCACCTCCATTAGAATTATGTAAAATGAGTAGTATGATGCTAGCTAAAACAATGTTTTTCTGAGAGGAATTTAAATGTTATTGGGACCAGTGATTCAATGACTAATTCTATCCTCACCAACCACAAATGTCCAAAAAAGCCACCACTATACCTTCCTCTGAAAAAGTCTTAGCTTTAGCTCTAAATTTTCAATAAACAAAACTTAGAAACATTCATGAAATACCAAGACACCCCTCAGTGATAAAGTGAGATCATACATAAAACCCTTCTTTGTCTTTGTTAAGGATGAAATATCACACCAGCGAGAAGAGGAAAGAAAAGACTACTTTCCACACCTCCTTTTAAGCTTTCACAAACATTCCTCATTACACAAGAAACCAAAAAGAAAACCATCAAAAGGAGGAGGAAGAAGAAGCCAAACCCTACGACATACAGAAGTAATTAAGAGATGTCTATACTAGAAGATCAAGAACTGGGTTTCCTTCAACAGGGTTCATCCTCTCTTGCATCCAACTTGGTCTTTCCTCCAATGGGTATAGATCATTTTACTTCTCATCATTTCACCCAAACCCTTACTTCAATGACCAGAGACGGTGTCGCCGATCTTCAGGCTCCAAGATCCACTAGTAATCTATGGTAAGAGAAACAAAGAATTTCTTTCTTGTTTTCATTTGACATATATAATTATCAAATCATGTCAAAGCTTTTAAAACATTTCCATGCAGGTTATAATTGATAACACGATCTCTTTTTGCACTTTTATAAAATCATTAACTTCGATTTGTTTGTGATTTTTGATGAGTTTAGGCCATGGGAAGATCACCAGGTGATGGGCAACAAGAGATCATCGTCATACGTTGGAGATCATCATCACCATATTGGAGTTGCAGCAACCATGAAAATGAAGAAGGTGAACTCAAGAAGGAAGATGAGAGAACCCAGATTTGTTTCAAGACCATGAGCGACGTGGATGTGTTAGATGATGGTTACAAGTGGAGGAAGTACGGCCAAAAGTTGTCAAGAACACACAGCATCCAAGGTACCACTCTACTCATTTTTCCT